>VSMD01131757.1:0-78639 GCA_008750895.1 Mirza zaza
TCTTGCTCAGGCTGGTCTCGAACTCCTGAGCTCAAAGGATCCGCCCACCTCGGCCTCCCAGAGAGCTAGGATTACAGGCTTGAGCCACCGCGCCCGGCCTCAATACTTCATTTTGCATGTAGTTAATGTCTCATCCATTAGTCAGACCATTGATAATGAAAAATGCAGGCCAATATAATACAAAGATACTTGAATTATCAGCAAATAATCTTAACTGATGTAATCTTGGCAATTACAGCATTATTTGTATTGGTCATTGAACTGCTCTCTGTGAATTCCTATAGCAAATAAAAGTATTTGCTCAAAAATGAACTCCCCCCAAAAATCCTCATTAAAATCTGAACACTTGGCAATGGTTTAAAACTGTTCTCCATGCCCTAAGCCAAAGCTATTTTCTTCTCTGAAGCACTAATATTTTTGAACAGCATATCTTTAAAAGGCCAATTGAAAGAGTATTTCATAAAATTTCAGACGTCTATTGAAATGCTCCCTCAAAAGTCAGCATGTCCATACTAGGGCTGGGAGGGGGACGTGGTGGTATGCAGGGAAGAGAGCACTACAGCGCCAGGGAACATTTCCAGTGTATTAAGCTTCTTGTTTAAAATCGCTACAATGTATTCTAGTGGTCAAACTGCTTGAGGTTTCCAAGCCCACTCCATTATAACAAGCCAAGATGAATAATCTTTTGTAATTTAGTCATAACTCTAAAATGATCCTTAAAATTGCACTTTTCAGATTTTGCTTTTACTGCAACTTAAGTGATTAAGTTGTCTCTCCCTCTTTTGCCAGAGGAAGTGAAGCAAGACTGAGATAGAACACTTTGTGTCCTTTTGCCTTTAAAGCTTAATTATGGCCATTTTTAACTGGAATTCTCAAACACCTGACCAAAAGACAACTGAATATACAAAATTCATCCCTAGACACAGATTGTCTCTAATTAGGCATTATCCAAAGGCAGCACATTTAACTGAATTAAAATTGCTGCAGGAGGCGTGGTGTCTCACGCCTGTAATCCTAGCACTCTGGGAGGCCAAGGCAGGCGGATTGCTCAAGGTCAGGAGTTTGAAACCAGCTTGAGCAAGACCGAGACCCCGTCTCTACTATAAATAGAAAGAAATTAATTGGCCAACTAATATATATAGAAAAAACTAGCCGGGCATGGTGGTGCATGCCTGTAGTCCCAGCTACTCGGGAGGCTGAGGCAGCAGGATTGCTTGAGCTCAGGAGTGTGAGGCTGCTGTAAGCTAGGCTAATGCCACGGCACTCACTCTAGCCTGGGTAACAAAGCTAAACTCTGTCTCAAAAAAAAAAAATTGCTACAGGAATGGATATTAAGCATCACATAAACAAACATCTAAATGAGCAAGCACAATACTTAAGAAAAAGCATTGACCATGAGGACTTGGAAAATGCCATGTTTGGAAGCTCAGAGTTGGACTTTCATTATCTCAGTGTGAATCACTGAGCCATTTATTTTCACCAGGGACAATCAATTCTAAGTGTTCCCAATCTGATTCCCCTCCCCAACTAAGTCCTCACCCCAAGGACCTTGGGGCTATTAAAACTGTAGCTCTAAAAAATGAAATGCTACTTTCTTACAGGATGGCTAACAGAGAGTTGATAGATCAAAAATGCTGTAAGAATTTTGTGATTCAAGATTCTAAGAGGAAATTTTTTTAATGATTCAGAGGTTCTTCCATTTACAGAAAGTAATCCAAGACTCAAAATTCCTACAGGGGCTCAGCAACTCAACTTTATTCCTTAACAGAATCTTTCCTAACGCAGAGCCCGACAATATGCACACAAATTTAACTAGCAAGTATGCAACGCTTCAGAAGTTACTTTTCACTTTCACTACATATATCTACACACATCTTTCATCCCAAACACTTAACAAAATTTAAAACTCTAAATAGAGAGGTACTTCTAAAGATAGGAGCAGTGAGGCTGACAACCCAACTACCATTTATGATTGGCCTCAGCAAATGGACAAAAATACACATACAAATAAAAAGAAGAAGAAAGAAGGCCCCAAGTCCTCAAAGCCCAACCTGTCTGAAAAGAGAACAGAATAAAATATAGATCACAAACCTCAGAGGCTGGAGGGAAAGATGGGACCATCTGCACACTGACATGCAGAAATTTGCTAACACAATGGCAGCTAAATCACAGAGATAATTCTGCAGATTATCAATCAACTTGTACCAATCCCCCCATGATCCTTGTAAAGTTTCCCACAATTTGAGAAGAGAGCCAACTGTTGTTTGCCTAGTTCATGTACTTCTACAGGAGGTAGCAAAGGAAGCATTAGAAGATTTTGTCTATTACTTAAGAGTTTGAAGCAGCACTCTGGTGGCCTGGCCTCCATTATTGCACCATTTCACATCTTTTTGTTATTCTTCTCCAAAGACCTGATTTGCCTTTAACTTTTGTATTTTATAAAGTGTCATTATTTTAAAATATCAGTAGCTTACACCACACAGTATTTTCTCATCTTGGGAAGTTCTTTTCTATTAATAATTCCTGCCTACAATAAATGGACCTTGATAAGTGGGGCTAAACAATGAACTTCAACAATTGAACTTTTGGTTGTAGGCAGGTAAATAAGAGGAAGAGATATAATCTAGGTATTTACTATGATACACTGAGTTTCCCTGCTCCCCAGAGTGACTGCAATACTGTACACTGAAGCTTCAAAAATGTGCACAAAAAAATACATAAGGGTTGATGGTTTCTGTGGAAAGGTACCTTAGGGCTGGAATATTTTCCTCACTATTTAGAGATCTCATAGGTAAGAAAGTTATATCTCAGCAGTAAATAGTAATATCTAACAATCAAAAGGATAAGAGCTACTGGGTATTAGGAGATAAAATGCCTTTGACAATATCATTACTTAGAAGAGATAAATTCTCATCCAAAAATTACTTTCCAGATAGCCAGAGAAGAATTCTTATTACAGTGTAAGAAGAGGTAAGAAACTCTGGCTAGCGGGAAACAAATTGTAAAAGAGGTGTCCGATGACCTGAACAGGGTTTTATTTCCTGTTTCAGTGATAGTGTCTTTATTATAAAAGTGATAATAACTTTCTTAGAAAGGTCTCCCAGTTCAAATGTAAGCTGGAGCATATCTAGTAAAATTAGTGAGTGCATTTTTCCAAGTAAATTGTTAAATATGAAACAGAAAGCAAATAGGAAAGTGAAAAGCAAATTGCCATTGTGGAGCATGGCTTAGTTGAATAAGCAATGAAAGCAGGGAGGTGGGGAACGGGGAGAACCTCTTGAGTTCTGACTCACAAAAGGTAGCTCCAGTGAAGCATTTCTAGCCTTCAATTCAATCATGACAACATAGACAATTTCTCTGCTCAGTTTATAATGTCTTAAAGAAAAGCCTATTCTTGAAAAAAACATCCTTCTTATAGGTGAAGGCTTTCAGGGCAAGGTTGGGAGGGGACAGGAGAAGCAAGAAAGATATGACCCTGGGAATATTATTTATACCTATGTTTTCTTCAACATGAGACTGCGGAGTAATGAAACCTAAAAGGCTGCTTACAGTAGGATTAACAAAAACACCCAAAGATCACTTTAAATGACTCTAAATTCTTCACATGAACAAAGGGAGAGGTTTGAAGATGTTAACTATGGAAATATTGAAACTCCAGCAACTGGACCAGCACAGAACTAGGCAATGTCTTCAACATAATCCGGGTGTAAATGTTTTATTTAAAACAGTCAAGTTTCTGGCTCTACAGAAGCAGCATAGGCAATTCTGAGGCCATCTTTGTCCAAAGGGGCAGGTGACTATGGTCCACTGGCAGACAATGCTTGGTTTTGAAAATACTATTCTTTAGTATGCATAAAGATGACTAGAGTTGGCATGTTTGAGAGCAATTAAGAGCCACTTGAGGAGTCCCTGGAGGCTGTTGTCTATAACATATGCCATTAATCCTTTAGAATTGTTGATCTGACACCTCGCAGTAAAATTAGGAATTCATTTCTCCTTTTGTGGCAGTCCACATGGTCACTTGGGAACTTTACCAGAATTATTGACCTTGTATCTAAATCTCCCTTCTCTCCATCCATAGTTCTGGATTCGAATCTGCTGCACACTATAAAGATTAAGTTTGCTATAAATGTAACAGATAATTTGACTGTAATTATTCCTAAAACATGCTTAGACATATACATAGTCTGTTAAACAGACTATAGAAATTAGAAAGAGATTTGAAGTGTAATGTATAACTTTTAGTATATTGAAGTATATAAAGAAGAGCACAACAAATACTCAGTGATGCCTTGTGTATAAATAAAAATTATTTGGATTGTTAAATTTTAATGTACCTTTCAGTACTCCCAACCAGGAAGGCCACAGTAAGAACTGGCAAGAATATCAGAATACCACAAGTATATGATTGAAAATAGCAATGGGATATTTCTAAAACACACATAGGAAGTATCTAGAACAATTATAAGAATTTACAGTCAATATTAAAAATACCTAGCAAACTTTAAACAGGAAAAATGCTTTCAGCTAAATCATGAAACAGCACAGTAGTTGTGGGTCTCTTCGTTAAGTGACTATTGCTCAGTGGAATGCAATATTAGTCATGACCAGTACTCAAAAATTAAATGTTCGTAAAGACTCAATTCTCCTGGCAGGGCGTGGTGGCTCACGCCTGTAATCCTAACAGTTTGGGAGGCCATGGAAGGAGGATTGCTTGAGCTCAGTAGTTCGAGACCAGCCTGAGTAAGAACCAAACCCCGACTCTACTAAAAACAGCAAAAAAATTAGCTGGGCAACTAAAAATAGAAAAAAAATTAGCTGGCCATGGTGGCGCATGCCTGTAGTCCCAGGTACTCAGGAGGCTGAGGCAGGAGGATAATCTGAGCCTTTGAGGTTGCTGTGGGCCATGGTGACACCACCACACTCTAGCCAGGGCAACAGAGGGAGAGACCCTGTCAGGGAAGGGGAGGGAGGGGAGGGAAAGAAAAAGAAAAAAAAAAAAAAGCATAGTCCCTGTATTCAAGGAATTTAGAGTGTAGTAGGGGAGACCAGGCAATCATCAAATGCTCGCATAAATCAGCAAAGTGTCAAGAATGATGGCTAACCATCAAAGTTAACCCAGCAAGGAACAAAACAACCATAGAACATAAACCTGATTATATCGTTCCTCTAGCCCCTGCTTTGATGGTTTCTCACTGATCTTAAAACTGGAAATTAGGTCGGGCACCGTGGCTCAAGTCTGTAATCCTAGCACTCTGGGAGGCCGAGGAAGGCGGATTGTTTGAGCTCAGGAGTTCAAGACCAGCCTGAGCAAGAGCCAGACTCCATCTCTACTAAAAAATAGAAAAAATTAGCCGGGCATGGTGGCGCACGCCTGTAGTCCCAGCTACTCAGAAGGCTGAGGCAGGAGGATCCCCTGAGCCCAGGAGTTTGAGGTTGCTGTGAACTAGAGTCTGACGCCACGGCACTCTAACCCGGGCAACAGATTGAGACTCTGTTTCAAAAACAAAACAAACAAAAACCTGGAAATTAAAATCCTTACTCTGACCCGCAAGGTCTTACACATGATCTGGTCTCTTTTTTCTATTTGTCCAACTTCATCTTGCCCCCCAGCCTCCCCTCTTCTCTTTCTCTGTTATAGCCCATTGGTCTTCTTTCCATTCCAGGTGAGCCTCAGGTCCCTTCCTGTTCCCAGGCTTTGTATTCCACTGCTTCCCTAAGCATAAAATACTCTTCCCTCTTTAGCTACTTACAATCATCCTTCAGATCTCACCAACCATGAGTTTCTCACCAAGCCTTCCCTGATGAAAACTCAAATGAAGAGAGACCAATAACATGCTCTCCAAAATCTGTCTGCTACAGGGAATGAGCAAAGCATGAAGAAAATCCCAATTCAGTTTCTCAAAAAGCCATAACTCCAAGTCTCCCCCTAAAGTCTCCTCAAACATACCTATCAATATTTTCCAAAAAAAATCCTTTGTGAATTCTTTGACTTTGCAAAAAGTGCTTTCTTAAAAAAACTTTCTGATCATTTTCAGTAAAAACAAGGCAGTGATTGTGACGACAAGAACTCTGTATAGTCTATTAGAATTCTTTTGTAAATTAAACATAATTTAATGTGACTGGTTATTGGGATGCCTTATTAATTGATTTATACATACTTCAATTTTTATCCTGAACAGTACTCAGATTTATCATTTCCAGCTGACTAAACAGTTGATTAAAAGCAGTAGTAACAGCTATTTCTATTTTTTTAAAACAAGTCAGGCTTTAGGCTTGAAATATAATCTCCAACTTAATATTGTTTCTGTGAAGAATATCAGATTAGACTTATATTAATTTGACCTATAGGAAACTTTTCATGAACATAAACTGTCATAAAATGCAAAGACAAATTGTAAAAGGTTTTCATGAGGGCCCATCATGTGGAGCAAGCGTGTACCATGGAACAGAGGCTGGGACAAAGGCAAATACAATTCGAATCAGCCAGCCATGCGCTGTTCTCTTTTCAAGTTTACCTCATTTAATAATCACAAATTGGGGCAGGGTATTTTTCACAGCATTAATTTCTCTGCAAGTAGAACAGAGAAAAATATCACTAACCTATAGAAAGTCCCCCACAAAAAAGACCCTGCCAAAGCTGTCAAAAAGACATTTATACAACATTATCTCTGTGGTTTTTGGAACCTGAAAATTATTTAAAGAATAGCACCTTAATGATTAACAGGTATTATTTATTTATACACATATTTGACGTAACAATTAGTAACAAAGCCTGCACAAAGAGTTTACTAATAAATGAGTAAACAGTAGCATGTAATCAACACCACTATTTCTTGGATCATAGTTTCCAGAACACTATTGGGCTATCAACTTAAGATCTAGATACCCTACTCCAAGTAGAAAACAAGACTTGTTTGTTTTTAGTAGTTTTCATCTGCACTCCTGAATGTTTATAAATACAAAATGCTAGTTCATGAAGTGTGCCTAAACCCTACTAAGTTCAAAGAATTGTTTTTATTTGGTCACAGCAAATACCTCCTCCTATGGAAAACTCTCCTATAGTGTGGGGTAGGGTAGAGAAGGATGACTGCACATTGCAATGGTGTTGGTACAATGGGTTGGATAAGAAAGATATTTGTTCAAAGGAAACTGCAAATGAGAATACTAAAGTTTAACATTCAAGTGGTAAGGGAAACCCCCATCTATTACTTGATGCTTCAGGCAGTGGAGACTCCCACTTCTCAAAGAAGACCCACATCAGCACAATACTAACCTGTTACCTGGCCCATCAACTAGTCTATTGCCTAGCATCAGCACAACACTAAATCTATTGCCTGGCATACCAACGTAATATTGACCTATTGGATGACATATCAACTAACCTACACCTGGTACCCCACCCCTCAGGCCACCCCAACTTAATAAAAGTGGGAAAAATCGAGTAGATGGTGCTCAGAATTTGGTGGCAAGACCCCTCTGAGCCTGCCAGCGAGAATAAACTTTGATTCTCGAGAATAAACTTTGATTCTTGACTCTCCGTGTGCCGCTCAGTTTGTCCTCGGGACCACCCGCTGTAACACTTGCTGTAACACAAGAGCTGCAGAGCTATAAGAAAAAAAGTCCTCCTTTCTTCGATATTCAAAAAACAAGCTAACAACTTTTCTCCCTTCAGCTTTTGCTATCCCTATGCTGAGACTACAGTGAATCTTGTACAGAAAAACAATTCAAACACACAAGTGGTATATTTCAATCACAAAAATTTCTACTTAACAATTTTTTGGCACCCTGTGATAGTAGAAAAGGCAATAAACAATGGAGTTTTAAAAACATTATATATACATTATTTTTAAAACATTATATATACATACACACTCCACCTGGAACTCAGAAAAAATAGAACCTAGTAAGATGACCTCTTTAAAAAAGTGATGATTTGATTTCATTAAGAAAAATTGTTCTTTCTTCCTAGTTCCCCTAGCTAACTATGTTTCTGCCACTGGAAAAATATCAGGTTATAACTCAAAGATGATGGGTCCGTGGCTCTCCAGGGCTTCACTTATCTTACCTTTCCGGGCCTGGAGTGCATGAGAAGGTTTTAAATTCCATAACCTCTACATGCCCTCCAGGACTACCAATTTTTCCCCTGCAACCCAGCAACTCTCCCCTTCTTCTTTTACTCTTTCACCTTTTGCTGTTGTGGAAGGTCTACAGTCAGCAAATAGGAAAAGACTGGGTTAGTGAAGCCCAATCATTTTATTCCTTTTGCCTGTACTCTAACTCTCAATGACCTCTGATCTAGGGCTGTACCAGTTCCTGCAAGAGACAAGTTTACAACTTCATGGGGTTGACAGAAAGTAGGACATAAGTGAAGGAAGTACATAAATATATTTTCAGCAGACTGTTAAGTAAACACAGAGGAAGAAAGAAATAAGGGTTGCTGGAATGTAGAGGCTGACTGGAACTGGGTAGTCTAAAATTTCCAGGAGATTTATATGTCTGAGCCTTGGAGATTTTTGGCCTCTTCTAATCCAGAATTCAATCTAATTAGTTTTAAAATCAGTCATATATTTCACATGTGTCATGCTCCAAAGGCAGAGTTTGCATACAAATAGCGAGAATTTTATTTTCATTCATATACCGTGCTTAGTTTCAGATCTTCTCTAATAAACCTGACCTTCCCTAGCCATACTAACTGCATTTTCCTCTAGTAGTCCTCAGCCAGAATGCTCTACTCTCACTAGACTGGTCTCCCACCTCATTTTCTCTGCAAGTATCTCAGTTTACTCCCAAGTGCTGTTCTCTTGGACTGGAATTGTCTGAATTAGTCTCCTTGAAAGTAAACTGAAAGTTCAACTAGTGCCAAATTCATCAGCTTAATTAAGAGTCCCTGTAACATATAGACAGCTGTAGATACATAAAATTGGCAAACCCTTATAGACTGGTTTCCCCTCAAGGTGATCAGCTAGTGATTCTTAAAGCTCTGTGCCTTATTCTCTTAGTATATAATACTGGGATTTGATTCCTCAATGAATATAAAGCAACACCTAAGTGTGTGTTATGAGCAGATTAAGAATTTTGTAGATGGATAGAAGGAAGGATGAATGGAGTGAGGGATAGAAGAATTACAAACAAACAGATATGGCTCACTCATTTGACTAAACCAGCTTAGCCCCAAACTCAGTGTCACTGAGAGCCATTTGAGATCACTAAGGATCATCAAGCTATGACTTGAGATGAGAATATAGTTTGATCAAGGCTGGAGTCTCCATGTTTAACTGTCTTACGAACATCTTCTAATGGGTGTTTTTTGATGCTCAAAAATCAGAGGTACTCTGACATTTGTGATTTTAATGACCTTCTTTCAGAGAGTATGGCAAGTACCTGGTTGTTTCAAAATGGCCATACCAGGGATGGTGAAGAAGAGGAGCATACTAGCTAAGTGTACGAGTTCTGAAACCAAATATCTGGGTTCAAATCTGCCACTTACTAGCTACATGACCTGGGGCAAGTTCCTTAACCACATGATGACTCAGTTTCGCCAAGAGTCTAAATGGGGATAATAATGTTAATAACAACTTATAAAGCAACTCATGAAACAGTGCCTTCATATAGTAAAGACAAAAAATATTAGTTGCTGCTATATAGCAAAATGGAATAGTAAATTCCTTTGCTGCCAATAACCAGTTGCTTCTGATAGATATAAAAAAGTAATGTCCATGTAAAAAAATGTCATCCTAATACAATAATTAAAATACATCTGCAGGGTTATTACACTTGAAACTCAGTGGACACAAATGAATGGACATTTTTCGAACTAAAATAAAAACCGATGCAATCTTTGTGAAGTAAAAGCAATGAGAAAGGGAACAAGCTTACAAAATCAAAATGACCACAAATAGTTCTATAAACTATGCGACAATAACCAGATAACACTTCTTTTTTTTTTTTTTTTTTTTGAGACAGAGTCTCACTTTATTTCCCAGGCTAGAGTGAGTGCCGTGGCGTCAGCCTAGCTCACAGCAACCTCAAACTCCTGGGTTCAAGCAATCCTGCTGCCTCAGCCTCCCAAGTAGCTGGGACTACAGGCATGTGCCACCATGCCCGGCTAATTTTTTCTATATATATTAGTTGGCCAATTAATTTCTTTCTATTTTTTATAGTAGAGATGGGGTCTCGCTCTTGCTCAGGCTGGTCTCGAACTCCTGAGCTCAAATGATCCGCCCACCTCGGCCTCCCAGAGAGCTAGGATTACAGGCTTGAGCCACCGCGCCCGGCCCAGATAACACTTCTTAATAAGCGTATGAACAAGATAATAGTACATTATGCTTTTACTCAAGATTTCACAGAACATTCAAAATGCTTATAAAAAGGAAGGCAAAATCAACATCAAAAGGCTCTTCAAAGGTTGTGATAAATGACTCCGTTTAGAGTATAATGTGTGGAGTAGCAGAAAGTGGGGGGCTCTGGGTAGGCACTAGGCTAGAAGCAGAAATAAACAGCATGTGTAATCAAATTTACACAACTATGCCGTATCACAAGGCTCTGGAACACCTGCAATGCAGTGAAAACAGCACACTGGAAGTAAGAGGAAAGCACATATACAATCTGGCAGTAGGACGAAACCTCCCATCCTGCCCTGAGAGCACCCTAACTAAAGGGAAGAAGGTGGTCAGAGCATCCACTGGCTATAGACAAAAAGAGGGCCATAGGTTTAGAACTGGAAATAGCTGGCCTCAGACATTCACCTTCTCCTACCGATCTTTCCAAATCAAATCAAATAATTTGTGTGTATAGGGGCATATGTATTTGTAAGATTCCCTCTGAACCAAAGGCCCATCCTGTTTTATTGAAATAAATATTTTAAAACATGGAATGAGCTAGGCACAGTGATAAGCATCATTCCCATGCTAAATTAGGAAGCTTATTTCACCAGAAAGCCAACTGTGAATCTCAGTTACCCCTCTCTGTCTCAGTTTTCCCATTCATAAAATGTGTGAGTTGAATGAGAAAGTTTCTTTGGATATACAATATTTTACAGATTTACCAAAATTTACCAAAAGAGATGGGATCAAGATGGCCGACCAGACACAGGTAGTATGTGCCTCTTCTGTGGAGAGGAACAAGAATGGTAAGCAGATTGTCACATTTTGAAAAGGTTGTCTAAGAGAAAATGCTAGGATTCACCAGAGAAGCAACTGGAAGCACCAAAAGTGGGTAAAAAGAGGGTTCCTGACAGGGACTGGCTAACAGCCAGGGGAAGCTCCTGGAGGTGGGGAAACAGTAAGAGAGACAACTCCAATGGTCCACTCTCCGAGGGCAGCTTTTATAGTCTTGGCTACAAGAGAATCTCCCAACCCATACAGGTCTCGGGCCTACATAGGGAGCTGCTTGGAGATTGCACAGAGTTGTTGCCATCATCTTAAGTGAAGTAACTCAGGAATAGACAAATAAATGCAACATGTTCTCACTTGTAAGTGGGAGCTAAACTATGGCTACACAAGGACACAGAGTGCTATAATGGACGTTGGAGACTCACACCAGGGGAGGGTAGGAGGGGATGAAGGAGGAAAAATTACCTATTGGGTACAATGTACACTATTTGGGTGATGGGCACACCGAAAGCCCAAACTCCACCACTATACAAGATATACAAGTAATGGAATTCAACTTGTACCCCCTAAATCTATTAAAATAAAATTTTAAAAAGAAAGTGGCAAAGAAGATGAAATAATGCAGATTCAACTTCTTAGATGTGAAAACAAAAATAACCAAGTTAGAACCCTAAAGGAGTGTTCAAAATGGTGACAGGAACATAAGCAGGTATTTATCTAAAAGAATGTCAGATGGTTAAGTGGGTAAGAAGTCATGACCAACCTCGGGTCCTGGTGGACACACTTGTCTGCCTCTTCCTCAGTTTCTCCAGTGTACCTCACTACCCCAGGGGCTGGACTCAACCCCAACCCATTACTGGTAAGCCTCAGGCCCAAGAGACCCTCTCTTTCTCCTTTGGGGGCACATAGCCTCCAGTCAACTCAAAACTGGTTTCCAACATTAAGCCTTGCTACAATGCCACCTCCCTAAGCAGCAGTGGTCCCATGTTTGATTTTAGTGACCAGAGGGCAATGTGGGACAGAACCAAATCAGGAACTACTCCAGAGCTTGTTTTTAAAAAATTAGAGAAACCACCATAAATGTTTCTGCTTTGTCATTAATGCATTTATTAACAGTCAATATTTAAAGCAATTTATTTTAATATCAGGAGAGTTCAGGCATTTTTGAGAGAAAAATATGAGGGAATAAATGTACAGGGAGAAGCAGTGAGGAGTCTGAATATAGATCAGATATTCAGGTGGCTGGAAACAATAAAAAGACCTTAATGTGCCTCATAGTAAGTATAAACTACATTAATTAAAACTTTTAAACACTGAAGTACATAAGTTTATATTAGGTCATTAAATATGAAATGTCCGATTTCAAATCAAAAGTGTAGCTTATTATATCTCAAAAAAGATGCAGTACAATTAATCAAAGTATGTGTCTAAACTATTGACACAGGGTTGCCATCTTAATGGTAGGTAGCTTGTTTATGCCAGCAGTGAAGAAGCCTGGAGAGCGAGAGGCGATAAAATAGTAAAAGGTGTTTTCCACAGCTTGTTGAGAATTGAATATTTTTTCTTGTAAGAAGTGGTCCAAAACCTGGAAGAAGTGGTAGTCAGTTGGTGCAAGGCCTGGTGAATACAGTGGATGACAGAGTTTCCATGTCCACCTGCTGTAGTTTGAGCAGAGTTGCTTGTGTCACAGGTGGTCAAGCATTGTCATGCAAGAGGATCGGCCTGTCTCTATTGACCAATCTCGGCTGCTTAATCACAAGCATCCTCTTAATTTTATCCAATTGGGTGCAGTAGACATCTGCGGTAATCGACTGACCGGGTTTCATGAAGCTGTAGTGGATAATACCAGCACTGGACCACCAAACAGACACCATTAGCTTTTCTAGATGAATATTTGGTTTTGGACTGTGTTTCGGTACTTTATCTTTATCCAACCATTATGCCGAACACTTGTGATTGTCAAAAAGAATCCATTTTTCATCACAGGTAACAATACAGTATAGAAATGGTTCACTTTTATGTTGTGACAGCAAAGAAAGTCAAGCTTTGAGACGATTTCTCTTCTGACACTTGTTTAATTAATGTGGAACTCATCTATCCAGCTTCTTTACCTTGCCGATTTGTTTCAAATGGTTCAATATTGTTGCAATAATAACGTCAAACCTTGTTGCTAATTCACACATAGGGTGAGATGGATTCACTTCCACTATAGCTTTCAGCTCATCATTACCTACCTTGGTCTCAGGAATCCCATGTGGTTCATTTTCAAGATTAAAA
The DNA here is from genome assembly GCA_008750895.1 of Mirza zaza. Classification (NCBI taxonomy): domain Eukaryota; kingdom Metazoa; phylum Chordata; class Mammalia; order Primates; family Cheirogaleidae; genus Mirza; species Mirza zaza. The sequence goes on from VSMD01131757.1 coordinate 13,392, forward strand.
TCACCAGGCCGGGCACGGTGGCTCACACCTGTAATCCTAGCACTCCGGAAGGCCGAGGCAGGAGGATCGCTCAAGCTCAGGAGTTCGAGATCAGCCTGAGCAAGAGTGAGACCCTGGATCTACTAAATATAGAAAGAAATTAGCTGGATAACTAAAATATGTAGAAAAAAAAATTAGCCAGGCGTGGTGGCACATGCCTGTAGTCCCAGCTACTCGGGAGGCTGAGGCAGGAGGCAGGAGTTTGAGGTTGCTGTTAGCTAGACTGAAACCACGGCTCTCTAGCAACAGAGTGAGACTGTGTCTCCCCCCCAAAATTAAAATCACCAGAATGGAACTTCTCAAACCATTGAGGTACTGTGCATTCATTAGCCAACATCCTTCCCACAAAGTTGACTGATATTTCAAGCTGTCTGTGCTGCCCTAGTTCCATGACAGAACTCATATTTGAAAATAACAAGAATTTTTTACTTATCCATGGTTTCACAAAAATTACCCTAAACAAATTTTGAAAGATAATCACACACCAATGTGTGTGTTTGAAAGATGAAGATGGGCCGGGCGCGGTGGCTCAAGCCTGTAATCCTAGCTCTCTGGGAGGCCGAGGTGGGCGGATCGTTTGAGCTCAGGAGTTCGAGACCAGCCTGAGCAAGAGCGAGACCCCATCTCTACTATAAATAGAAAAGATATTAATTGGCCAACTAATATATATAGAAAAAATTAGCCGGGCATGGTGGCGCATGCCTGTAGTCCCAGCTACTCGGGAGGCTGAGGCAGCAGGATTGCTTGAGCCCAGGAGTTTGAGGTTGCTGTGAGCTAGGCTGACGCCACGGTACTCACTCTAGCCTGGGCAATAAAGTGAGACTCTGTCTCAAAAAAAAAAAAAAAAAAAAAAAAGAAAGATGAAGATGTACCTTCACAATAAGAATAAAATAAGATGTGTTGAAACAAGATGTGCTGAAGTGAGATGTCAGAAATATCAACTGTCAAACTTACTATATAAGGAAATCAGACATTTCATACTTAATAATCTATATCTAAACTACACTTTAGAGGCTGGGTGAGGTAGCTCGTGCCTGTAATCCCAGCACTCTGGGAGGCTGAGGCAAGAGGATGGCTTGAGGCCAGGAGTTCAAGATCAGCTTGGGCAACATAGTGAGACCCCTATCTCTACAAAAATCAATTTTTAAAAACTGAGCAGAGTGTGGTGGCCCACGCCTATAGTCCCAACTATTCAGGAGGCTGAGGTGGGAGGACTGATTAAACCCAGGAGTTTGAGGCTGCAGTGAACTATAATAACATCACTGCACTCTAGCCTGTGTGACACAACAGGACCCTGTCTCCTAAAAAAAAAAATTAGAGACAACACTGACAACATGTTAATAATTACACTGTATTCACCTTTAGGAACTGCTGTCTTTATTCATAATTCCCTCTATTTAAGGCCCAAGGTAGGCTTTCCTACATAATTATTCTTGGCAAGAGAACTCTGGCTAATTCTCTACCTTTCTAAATTTTGCATCATTATTACAACCTTTTAAAAGATCTTTGAAATCACTTTGAAAACATGCTTATGCTTGCCAAATACTGTCCCATTATTTTTTGATATATTTGAATGGATTTGCTTTGGGAATGATTAGATTTAAGAAATAGCCACAGCAAGAGGGAAGTTATAGACCACTATTGAGATTGCTCAGAATACTGTTGTGTGGGAATCTCTATCACATAAATTTCATTGCCGGTTATCTGGTTTCACTGTGACCCTCCAAAAATAAGTTTGTCTTATACATTTATATTTAAAAGTTTATAATAAAGGGCCATGCATTGCTTGACCTTGAGAAATAGTGCCTTTTGCATGAGCCCAGGTAACCTCTGGCTGTTAATCAGTATGTTGTATAACAAACTGGAATAAGATTTGCTAAGGGGTTTCAATTTTACTAATGCCTACTTGTTTCCACACTGATGAACACTGGATTTCCTTCCTAAATAATTTTTGTCCAAAAGAAATCCTAAACAGCTAAATTATAAGACTTTCTGGCGTCAGTGGCTATAAATCTCAGTAATGATCACTCTGGACTTGTTGGTTTACTAGACTGGAGTCTCTTTGATAATCAGGATTAAAGAGCTAATCAAAATTGGCTTTATAAATGTTTCAGTGAGGTTAGGTTAGCAATTGTCCATAGCATAAGAATGCAATCTGCCGTGTAACTCCTACAGTTTACTTTACTTTTGCTGCCATTCTTTTTTCCTTTACCTTTTTAAATAAATAATTCGATAAATAGATGAGTAAACACTACCCAGTTGTTATAGTGAAAGCAGGATTTGGGCTTTCACAGTGACTATAAAATACTATGAGGAAATGTCTTTATTTACTCCTAGGAATACATATTTAAAATTTAAAAGTAACACAAATACGTGTATCGGAAGGATTTTGGCAGCATTTCTAAAACAGCATGCTTGTTGTTATAGCTTGTGCATGAAGCAGACCTACATTAGTTAGAATAAATGTTAGGGTTTGGAATAGGAAGCACATAACTTAGAACTCTAATAAAGCTCAGACACAGACAGTATCTGCAGAGGGAAGGGGTTGGTGGAAGCAATTGCCAGATACTCCTGTGGCATTCTGGACTGCCCACACAGCATTTACTGAAAATGCCTGTATAAGAATAAAAGAAAAAAAGTGGAACCCAAAGGCCAGTTACATCTACCCATGACTCTCATCCAACTGCCCATCTTCATCCTCTTCCTAGAAGCTTCTTTCTTCTACCCCACATACATGCCCCAACCCTCTATCCCAATCCATTGATTAAGCTATGTCCTATACAACCCACCATCCTCTTTAATCAAACTCTCTATATCCTCAACATCAGAAAGCCTTTTTTACAACTATCCACATTCCCTCAGATTTGGCTCTCTTCCAGAGGCTCTTCCCCTTGTAAACCCCTTATCTATATCCCAGAGTGCTAGGGTCCAGCTTCTTCATGCCTCCTCCTTGCTTATGCAGACCATTAATCTAACCTTATGATCATCCATTTAGGATCACACCATCTGGAGATACCAGTTTTTATCCACCCTCGTCATGGTCATTTATGCATCTCCTGAACACTTCCCTTCATTCATTTGGGTGGCTTCTCCATTCCATCTCCTGCCATTAACTGATGAAATTTTCATATACATGTGGACAGCCTACTCCATACCTGTTTCATAGTTTGTGGACTTCCTTATCTTTAGTGACCTTTACTATCCCTCATCATTTCTATCAAGCACAGATCTCTGGTCACTTATTGACACTGACTGAAGACTTTGAGACTTGGCTTACAGTCCTGTTCTCTACTTCACAGTACTTGGAAATTCCATCATCCACATGGACCTCCCCCATCCAGAAACCTAGATTTCCAAGTCCCAAAATTCCTTTGCTTTAAGGATTTATTCCCTGACTCCGCTTTAGCCAACTCCTCTATGAGAGGCTAGAATTTGTTATCACCTACTAGTTCATCCCTGATACCTTAACAATAGCCCTTTCTCATCTTTTGAGCTCTTTAACTCTCACTATAATAACTCTCTAAGACCTCTACTCTGGTTTACTGGTTTGTTTATTTGTTTTTATTTTGTTTAGAGATGGAGTTTCACTATGTTGCCCCAGGGTGGAGTGCAGTGACATCATCATAGCTCACTGCAGCCTTAAAATTCTGGCTTTTTGCCATAATTGACCTACCTACAAAGCCCTAAATCCAGAATCAATCTCAGAAACTGTTTTGTTCATTCCTGCATATAGAAAGCTGAGAAAAGTTCTGGCAAAACCATACTAATGTCAAAACTGATATTATCACAAATTCTTCAGTGACACTCCACAAACTTCCCATTTGTTCTTATTCATCTCACTCTCCACTTACCATAAAGCTTCATGAATCTCAAGACCCGTACCATAATCCTCTGTATATGGGTAACAATGCGCCTACATCCCTTCCAAAATCAGGGTGATCTAGGTGGCATTCCCTCACACTTCCCTATGTGTGCACATCAGCTCTTTCCCTCCAGTATGAGAAGAGGGGACCTCTTCTTCCATTCAAGACTGATAAAGACTGTAATCCTAGCACTCTGGGACACCAGGGAGGGAGGATGGTTTGAGCTCAGGAGTTCAAGACCAGCCTGAGCAAGAGTGAGACCCTGTCTCTACTAAAAAGAGAAAGAAATTAGCTGGACAACTAAAATGTATAGAAAAAAAAATATTAGCCAGGCATGGTGGCACATGCCTGTAGTCCCAGATACTCGGGAGGCTGAGGCAGGAGGCAGGAGTTTGAGGTTGCTGTTAGCTAGACTGACGCCACGGCACTCTAGCCCTCTAGCCCGAGCAACAGAGTGAGACTCTGTCTCCAAAAAAAAAAAAAAAGACTGATAAAGAGCCTCCATTCATGTTCTTGATCTCCATCTTCCCATTTATTTATTTATTTATTTTTTGGCCCAATAATCTCATCTTCCCTCTATCATCAATTACTTCATCTCTACTCTCTATATAAGTTAAGTAAGTTCCTTAACTTACATACTTAAGAGCTTTTCTTTAAAAATAAACAAAAATACCCCACAATGTCCTTGATAAGGTATCCTTTTTAGCCTATTCTCCTCCTTCCTTCTATAGCTGCAATGTAAAGTGATATCCTTTAGGGTAGAGATTTTTCATCTGTTTGTTTTGTTCACTGGCATACCACTAAAACCTAGAGCAATGACTGGCACATAGTAGGAGTCCAATAAATAATTGCTGAATAAGTTGACTAGTCTCAGGCAGGGCGCGATGGCTCACGCCCGTAATCCTAACACTCTGGGATGCTGAAGCAGGAGGATCGCTCAAGGTCAGGAGTTCAAAACTAGCCTGAGCAAGAGTGAGATCCGGTCTCTACTAAAAATAGAAATTAGCTGGACAACTAAAAAATATAGAGAAAAAATTAGCCGGGCATGGTGGTGCATGCTTGTAGTCCCAGCTACTCAGGAGGCTGAGGTAGAAGGATCGCTTTAGCCCAGAAGTTTGAGGTTGCTGTGAGCTAGGCTGACACCACGGTACTCTAACCCGGTCAACATAGTGAGTCTCAGTCTCTCAGTCTCTCTCTCTCTCTCTCTCTCTCTCTCTCTCTCTCTCTCTCTCTCTATATATATATATATATATATATATATATATACATATATATATATATACATACATACATACACACATACATATGTGACTAGTCTCCTCAAGAGAATACACTGACTCACTCTACTTTCTTGCTTCCTCTTCACTCTTTCAGCCCTCCCTCTGTAAGCTGGTCCCTAGCTCCACATTCCTACAACTTGAACTTGCCAAATCCAGTGGATAGTTCCCAGTCTTTACCTTACTTTAGCCTCTGCTATGGTTTGAATGTTCCTTTCAAAACTCATGATAAAATTTAATTGCCACTGTGACAGTATTAAGAGGTGTGACTGGAACTCTTAAGAGGTGATTAGGCCATGTGGGCTCTGCTCTCATGAACAGATTAGTGTCGTTATCACAGAAGTGGGTTCCTTATTTCAAGAGTGAATTGTTAAAAAAGCAGGTTAGGCCCTCTCTTGCTTGCTTTTTCTTGACCTTTCCTATTCTCTTGCACTCTTGTCATTTTGCCTTATGCCATGGGATGACACAGCAAGAATGCCCTCAGCAGATGTGGGCCCCTCGACATTGGACTTCCCAGCCTCCAGAACTATAAGAAATAAATTTATTTTCATTATAAATTACCTACCCCTTGGTACTCTGTTATAGCAACACAAAATGAACTAACACAGAAAACTGGTACCAAGGGTAGGTTGTTGCTGTAACAAACACCTGAAAATGTGGAAGCAGCTTTGGAATTGAATAATGGGTATAGACTGAAAGAATATGGAAGAGCAGGTTAGAAAAGGCCTAGATTGCCATAAATGGAGTATTAAGTGCAATTCGGATGAGGGTTCAGAAGAAAAGAGCTGTAGGGAAAGTCTGAAACTTCTTAGAGATTACTTAAGTGGTTGTGATCAGAATATTGGTATAAATATTAATATGAGGTCTTGTGTGATGAGGTCTCAGACAGAAAAGAAAAATATAAGAAACTGGGGTAAAGATCATCTTTGTTATGAAGTGGCAAAGAAATTAGCTGAATTTTGTGAGAGTGATGAACTGATGAACTAGGATATCTGGTGGAAGGAATTTCTAAGGAAAATACTGAAGGAGTGCCATGGTGACTTTTAACTACATACAGATATGAGAGGGAAAAAATGACTCAAAGATGGAATTTATAATTAAAAGAAGCAGAATGGAATGATTTTTTAAAATTTCAGCTAGGCCATATAAAGAGTGAAAAAGCCAGTTTGGGAGAGCAAACTAGGGATGTGGTCAACATCCATATACTAGATTAGTAGAATAGAAGGGATCACCAAAGGCAACAGAAGACAGACCCCAGGCATTTCTGAGATCTTTGAGGCTGCCCCTCCCATCACAGGCCTAGACCTCTATAGGGCAGAATGCTTTTAGGGGAGAGGCCTAGAGCATCCTCCACAGAAGCCATCTCTGGTCTCTGCTCCCCACTTTCTGGTGCAGCACTCCTTGGTCACCCCAGCCATGGATCAAGGGAGCCCAGGTATAAATTGACCTGCTGCTTCCAGAAGGTGCAAGCCACGAACCTTGGTGGCTTTACATGGTACTAATTTTGCAGGCATGCAGGATGGAAGAGCTATCTATGGGGGCATGGCTTCCTCCACCTAGATTTCAAAGGAGGTCAAGGACATCCTGGGGGCCCAGGTAGAGACTTGTCCCAGGGGTAGAGCTACTGTAGAAAACCTCTACTAGAGCACCACTCCTGAGACCTGAGAACCACAGAGCTACCATCTTATTGCGTCAGCCCAGGTTAGTTACAGGCATGAGACTTCAACCCCTGAGAATCGCTGGGTGGACTCAGCAAAACAAAGCCATAGGGGCAGGACCACCTGAGGCCTTGGAGACCCAATCTCTATCCCAGTGTGACCAGAATGTCCAGAAAATATAAGAGATTATTCTCCAGTTTTAAGACAATGTTGTTTTTCTGAGGGGTTTGAACTTACTGGGGACCAGATACCCACTTCTTCTATGCCATTTTGGAATAGGAATGTCTATCCTATGCCTGTGCCACCATTGTATTTAGGAAGCATGTAATTTGTTAATTTCACAAGCTTATAGCAGGAGATGAATTCACCTCAGAATGAATTGTGCCTTGAGTCTCTCATTGATAACTGATTTAGACGAGACTCTGGAATTCTGAGTTGATGTGGGAACAAGTTAAGATTTTAGGAACTATTAGGATGAAATTAATATATTTTGTATGTGAGAAGGACATGAATTTTAGGGGGTCAGGGGCAGAATGCTATAATTTGAAATGTCCCCTCCAAAACATATGCTGAAATTTAATTGCCACTCTGAGGGTATTAAGAGGTAGGACCAGGACTGAGAAGAAGTGATTAGGCCATGAAGGCTCTGTCCTTATGAATGGTTTGGTGTTGTTAAAAGTGAATTCTACCCTTTCTTGCTCTCATAATCTCTTGCCCTTCTGCCTTCTGCCATAGGATGACACAGCAAGAAGGCCCCTCAGACCTGGACTTCCCAGGCTTCAAAACTGTAAGAAATATATTAATATTTTTTTTCATTATGAATTTCCCAGTCTGTGGTCTTCAGTTTCAGCAACACAAAATGAACTAAGACAACCTCTCTTTAGCACTGACACTATTGGCCATATTCTCCTTCTTGGAAGACTGCTTTCTCCTTTGTTTCCATGACACCACATATCTCTTACCTCTATGGACACTCCTTTTGAGTTTCCTTTGCCAGATCTGTTTGTTCTGCCCCACACTAGATACTGGTATTTCACTAGATTTGGCTTTCAGCTCTCTGTCCTTCACCACTCTGCATGTTCTTCCTGGGTTTCCTAATCAGTATGTGTGGCTTTAACTACCATTAATATGTTGATGACACCAAAAAGGTTTATCTTCAGCCCCAGACTTCTCTTCTGAACTCTACATACAACGTAAGAATAACGACAGGCTAGGCATGGTGGCCCACACCTGTAATCCTAACACTTTGGGAGGCCAAGAGTTTGAGAACAGCCTAGGCAACATAGTACAACCCTACCTCTACAAAAAAATTTTAAAATCTGCCAGTGTGGTGGCATGTGCCTATAGTCCTAGTTACTCCATAGGATGAGGCAAGAGGATCACTTGAGCCCAAGAATTTGAGGCTATAGTGAACTATGATTGCACCACTGCACTCTAGCCTGAATAATAGAGACCTTGTCTCAAAAAAAAGAAATGATAACCACTGACATTTGAGGGGTTTATGTTCCAAAGCACAATTCTAAGCTCTTTGTATATATTTACTCATTTAGTCCTCACAATCAATCCATAAAGAAGGTATTATTATCCCAATTGTGTAGATGTGGAAGCCAGGGCATAGAAAGGAAGCAACCTGTCCAGGGTCACACAGCCAGCTAGTAAGTGGTAGAGCTGAAATATAGTAATATGAGTACCCTTTTCACAAAACAGCTTTATTGACGTATAATCCACATACTAAATGAGAATTCACTCATCTAATAATACAATGGTTTTTAATATATTCACAGCATCAAGCAACCATAATAACAATCTAACTTTAGAACATTGTCATCATGCCAAAAAGAAACACAACCCAGTATCCACTAGTAAGCACTGATATTAATATTTTAACTTTGATTTTAGAAACTGAAATTTTAAGATAATTACATTGTAAAAAATAAACTTGAAGAATTATATTAAGTCAATTAAGATAAACTTTTTTTTACAGTTTATATATATATATTGGTTTTACAACAGAAAAGATTATTTTTGTGTGTTTCAAAGAAAATTTTCTAAATAAGTGATACCACATAAAGAGTAGAATAGTGGCAACTAGAGACTGGGAAGGGTAGGCAGGAGGGAGGACAGGACAAGGTTAATAATGATACAAAAATACAGCTAGATAGAAAGAATAAGTTATAGCGTTATATAGTGCTGTAGGGTGATTATAATCAACAATAATTATATATCTTCAAACAGTTGGAAGAGAAGATTTTGAATATTCCCAATACAAAGAAATGATTATGTTTAAAGTGATGGATATGCTAATTACCCTGATTTGATCATTACATATAGTATACATGAATAGAAATATCACACTATGTATCCCATAAATATGTACATTATATCAATTAAATTTTTTAAAAAAAATTAAAGGGAGCTTTCCACTAGGATTAGTTACCCGTATACTATATCAAATTAAATTAGAAAGAGCTTAATATTCCTACAACTACACAAATATTGAAGCCTTAATGTGTTACCAGGAGACAGACATAGTCAACCCTCATATAAACAAGAGCAAAAAAGAGAACACCTTTATGAGACTGAATAAAAAATGACCTGTCCTTAAAAACATAATTTTGCACAATATATATGTGTCTGAGTGTATGAAAAATGGAACTAATTGTTTGAAGCCAGAAGAGCACATAAATGGCAATTATCAACAGCATATATGGCACAAATGAAAAGAAAGTACTTAACAAAAGAAAATGGAAACATCTTTTTTTAAAAACAGAAGAGTTCATCAGACTTTCAACAACTATAATTAGAGAAAATATTTCTATGCCATTATAGATAGAGAAATGCAGCAAGAGTAAAACTGCACTATTTATGCCAGCTCTCCTTACTCAGTGACTGCAAGTTACTAATGGGTTATTTCTAATCTAATTTACCTTATGTGGACTTAGAATAGACCAGGAAGGAAAAAAGAAAGAAAATAGATATGTAGGTTTTAAGAGATAGGAGAAAAGAATAGCTACTTCATCACTATTGAATTTTATAAGGGAGAATTTTTTCAAATGTCTGTTTCTTGCTCTCATATCCCCTGTACCTGATTTGAGGTTTGAAATGTGCTACTTCAACCTAAGTAAGATTCAAATATCCTAATTCCCAATAACTTTGAAACCATTAATGGTGTGAACAGGCAGCTCTTTATTTCCATCTGAGATCAAAGCAAGAGGAGAGTAAACTCATCCCCTGGATCACCCCCACATCAAGTCAGTAATCATTTATCCAGCACTGCTATGCCCCAGACTCTGTATCACATGTAGGGGACCAGAGAGGAATAAGACACCACCCCCTTCCTCAGAGTTAAGTAAGAGAGGAGACATACATCTGATGAGGCAGAATATAAGACTGCAATAAGTAATATGGCCTCAAACTTAACAAGACGGTTCTGTTTAGACCAAATATCCCAAAGTTTTGTTCTAGAAAACATGGTCAGTCCAGCTGCAAATACCATGAGTCATGGGAGGAAAAGATTAGTTTCAAAGGAAATGGAAAGGAGAAAAAGGGTAAATGTAAGAATCATGAAGGTGATTTCTTTTATTCTTTTACTCAGTAAATTCATTCATTTCACGAACATTTTAAATTAAGTACCAATATATGCCAGGCTCAAAAGATATAAAGAAGATTGAGATTTTGGCCAAGCTCTCAAGTAGGTCTCAGTTTAGTGAGCACAGTAAATGAACACTGATACACTACACTGACAAGTAAAGATAACAATATTAATGATAATAATAATGGTTAACATGTATTAAGGTCTCACTAGGTCAGGCATCCTCAAACTATAGCCTGCGGGCCACATGCGGGCTGCCTAGCACATTTATCTGGCCCTCTGGGTGTTTTTGCCGCCACTGCCTGTCCTGCTTAGCAGCCGACTCATTCTGGACCCACAGTGCACACTCTCCAACGGTCTGAGGGACAGTGAACTGGCCCCCTGTTTAAAAAGTTTGAGGACCCCTGCACTAGGTATTGTTGAAAGCATTTCATATGTATTGATTCATTTAATCCTTATAAACACTCTATGAAGCAGGTGGATATTAGTCTTCCCATTTTACAGATGAGGAAACTGAAGCAAAAAGAGCTTATGTGGATTATTCTAGTTCAGGTGGCTAGAAAAGAACAAAAATTCATATCTCAACAGACTGACTCTCAACCTGCATACTTAACCACAGTATTACAATGCCTTAATCAAATGCATAAATCAAGTTCACGTAGTCCTGGATAATGATCCTCACAGCAAAGCTATGAAGTAAGTTTTGTCATCCCCACTTTAGAGGGGAGAAAATTAAGGCACAGAGAGTATAACTAAATCACTCAAAGTCTTCCACCTAAGCAAGCAGCAGAGCAAGAATACAAATCATAATTGGCATTAAATCACTTTATATTTTAGAGATGTAAGTGCTAGCTACACGGTAACCACAGACACTAATAATTCTTAAAGACCAGCAACACACAGTGAACTCTGATTTGGTTTGATAAGACAGAACCCACCCCCCAGAGGAGAAAACAAACAGGACACAGGATTGCCATTATTATAGTTTTGTTGGTATAATACTACTGGATCTGTTGTAATTATAGTGTGCTTCATAATGACTTTTTTTTTTTTTGGAGACAGAGTTTCACTTTGTTGCCCAGGCTAGAGTGAATGCCGTGGTGTCAGCCTAGCTCACAGCAACCTCAAACTCCTGGGCTCAAGGGATCCTACTGCCTCAGCCTCCTGAGTAGCTGGGACTACAGGCATGTGCCACCATGCCTGGCTAATTTTTTCTATATATATTAGTTAGCCAATTAATTTGTTTCTATTTATAGTAGAGACAGAGTCTCCCTCTTGCTCAGGCTGGTTTCGAACTCCTGACCTCGAGCAATCTGCCTGCCTTGGCCTCCCACAGTGCTAGGATTACAGGCATGAGCCACTGCGCCTGGCCGCTTCATAATGACTTGTTTAGGGAAAAGAATAGTTTTTTTCATAGCTCACTGTAACTTCAAACTCCTGGGCTTGAGTGATCCTGAGTGATCTGCCTGCCTCAGCCTCCCAAGTAGCTGGGGCTACAGGCACACACCACTACTCCTGGCTAATTTTTCTACTTTTTGTAGAGTTGGGGTCTCGTTCTTGCTCAGGTTGGTCTCCAACTCCTGGCCTCAAGTGATCCTCCCACTTTGGCCTCCCAAAGTGCTAGGATTACAGGCGTGAGCCACCGTACGCAGCCTAGGGAAAATAATTCTATGTTGTTACCTGTGGACTTTAATTTCTAAATGATCTTATCTATTCTAACACTTAGAAAAACACATATTTTTCATCATTCCCAAAAACTGTATAAAATAGCACTCATTAGGGCCACATAGCAGCCCAAGTGGTATGTAATTACTAAGATGCTTTATTTAAATTTAAATGACTGGTGACACATAGAAATATGTGTAACTCCAAAGTTAGAGTTGAAACTAGGAACATTTTGTTGATGGAATGTACAATTCCAAAAAATGTTGAAGCCATTAAAAAAAAATCCTTAAAGTATTTTTAAAGAAAAAAGTATTAGCAAAAAAGTATTTTAGAATAACTGAAATACGTGTAATTATGTTAAGGATACTTTACATATCTAAAATAATTTAGTAGTTTATATTACATAAAATTAATCTGTATGTATAAATATCAACATATAATTTTATAGCTATTAATTTTTAAGTTGCTCATTGAACATACTTTATAATATATTTTTATGATTTAACTTCTTACATGTGGAACTATAAATCTTTCAACTTTAAGAAATCTAAGGTTCTTTTAGCTTGGTAAAAATTTTTGAAAAGTAGCAAAAACCTAACAAATAAGACAAATCATCAACATTCAAGATCAACAACAATGGTACTTTTTTACCCAACTGTCTGGTCCATACAGAAAATGGGGGTAAAGGCACTTACTAGCAAGCTGGCAAGTTACTTACCCATTCTGTGCCTCAGTTACCTTATACATAAATTGGGGACATACTATATTCCTATTAGGATGTAAAAATGGCATACATATAGTGCCTGGCCCATAGCTGGCACTCAGTAAATGTTAATTTCTGTCACTACCACCCACGCTCCCATTTTCTGAAAAGATGCTAAGGAAAAAGTATAAAATACTACTTTGGACAGATGGAGCTTAGTACACATACAATTTCACTTTCCAAGATAGAAGGATGAGTAGTTTTCTGCCTTTTCTGCACCAGATTTCTGAAAACTCAAGATCTGCCTATCCTGACTAGATGTCAGTCTTCACAACCCTGAACCAATTTCTTTCCTGGCTGCAAAAGATGGAGGGCTCTAAAACTGGTAAAAAAAAAAAAAACCCAAACAAACAAAAAAACAAACAAGAAGTTAAAAAGTAGAATAGATCTACTAGCTCAAGCACAGCCGGGATTTCTACAATACTATTCATATTCCTCAAAAATCTAAGGGGGAAAATCCAAACACCACATGTTCTCACTAATAAGTGGGAGCTAAACGATGGGTACACATGGTCATAAAGTGGTTTAAAGGACACTGCAAACTAAGAAGGGGGAAGCGGGGAGAGAGAAGGGATAAAAACTTACTTATGCAATACAACGTACACTATTCTGGTGACATGTATACTAAAAGCTCTGACTTCAGCATTATACAAGTCATCCATGTAACAAGAATACCTGTACCTACTAATATTCTGAAATAAAAATTATAAAAAAAAAATGAAGGGGCTTCTAATCTCAGACCCTGAGTGGGCTTACTGGTCTAATGAAGGTCAAAGTTTGAAAGTTTCTATTTTTGTCTACAATGTTTATGATTTTCCTTTAGGTATTCACATATCTAATTTAAATACAAACTGCTACTACATTAATCATCAAAAATCCAAAACACAAATTTAAAGATAAAACAATAGTTTTTTAAAAACTATTTAAATTCTATTCAAATATTAATCTCACAAAGTTATTTGATACTTTCAATTGTGCGATACCAACCCAGGCTCTGGACATGCCAAGATAAACACATAGCTACACTAGGTATGTCTAAGGCCAACTTCCCAAGATAGGAATAATTATAACTAACATTTTTTAAATGTTTACTGCATACCAGGTACTCTTGTAATATGTTATATAGACTTACTTGTTTAATCCTCATGACAACTCTGTGCAGTAAATATTACTATTAGCCCCATTTTACAGAAGAGAAGACCAAGGCACAAATTATGAGACCTCCCCATAGTGACACAGATAAAAATCTATAGGTAGAATCTAAAGTCCAACAGACTGGTTCCAGACACTACACTCTTAACAGTATACTCTGGGAGGCAGCTGAGGCAAACATTCTTTCAAATCATTCAACAAATATTCACTGATTGCTGACTATATATCTGGTACTAGTTTATGCAGTAAGAATGCAGCAGTTAAGAGAGACAAAAATCCCTTCCCCCATGGAACTTACACTCTAGTGGAAGGAGATGGACAATAAATAAGTAAAATATATAGTATGGTAGACAGTAGAGAACACCAAGCCGAATAATAAATCAAGGAGGGCAGATAATTAGTGTTAGGGAGGTTGTAATTTTAGATAAGGTTGTCAAGGAAGGCCTCCCTGAGAAGGAGACATTATGACTAAAGGAGAGATCCCCTTCATACACAGAGACAGAAAAACTTGATAAAGATTTCCCTGTGGCTACAGTCTCCAGAACTTATAATCTAGTAGAGAAGACAGGCACCCAAATAAATCATTATAACCCAGTGTGGTGAATATAACATCAAAGGACCTACAGGCAAGTGACGGAAAGGAGAGTGCCTAACTCAAACTCAGTTAAGGGTCAGCAAAGACTTTCTGAATGTGATGTCTGAAGTGAGTCTTTCAAAGATGAGAGAGGGTTAGATAGACTAAAAAGTAAGAGGAAGGATCTGGCAGAGTAATTAGCATGTGCAAAGGCCCAAGGGCAAGAGATAGTATGGGGTGACTCAGTGACCTACAAGGAATTCACCTATTGCTGAAGGAAAATGTATAAGGAGAAAGACAAGAGACAAGGTCAGACAGGGGCCAAGCCACACTGGGGTACATGTGACTGCACTGACACAGGCAAGAACTATTGAGAGCCCAGACCATAGCTATAGCCATGAGAATGAAAAAGATGTAGATAAAGAGAGGAAAAAAGAATTGAAAGACTTGGAGGTCTATTGCTTAGATGACAGAGTAAATGGGAACATCAACACCCAGACAGGGAATATAGAAGAAGAACCATATTTATAAATAGAGGTGATAATGAGCTGTTTTGGACACACTCCTGTGTGTAAGAGGCCTGTATGTACGAAAGCCAAGTGGACCTCTTCAGTAGGCAGCCCCAAATATAGCTGTATAGCTCAGGGGAAATGACTGCACTGGAGAAGAGATAGATTTGTTCTTTACCATCCTAAATTTAGCAACTGAAGGCATGGCATTGGATGATATCAACCCACAGAAAGAAGGCCAAGGACAGACCTCTAAGGTCATCAATATTTTTAGGGCTCTCTACAGTTTTATAATGCTAGACACTACATACAATCTACTCATTTAAAGAGTACAATCCAATGGTTTTTAGTATGTATACAGAGTTGGGCAACCATCACTACTAACCAGTTTCAAGACATTTTCATCCCCATAAAATGAAACCCCATAATTGTTAGCAGTCACTCCCCATTACCCCATCTACCCATCTCCCACCATCCCTCAAGCCCTTAATAATAGCTATTTTACTTTCTGCCTTCTCTGGGACCTTTTTATAAACAGAATCATATACTATGTGGTTTTTTTGTGTCTGGCATTTTTCACTTAGCATGTTTTCAAGGTTCATTCACGTTGTAGAATGTATCAGTGCTTCACTCCTTTTTATATAAGGCCAAATAAAATTTCATCATATGGATATACCACATTTTATTTATTTACCCATTCAACAGTTGGTAGACGCTCTACCTTTTGCCTATAATTCTGCTATGAACATCCATGCATGAGTTTTTGTGTGAACACATGTTTTCATTTCTCTTGAGAATATACCGAGGAGCAGAAGTACTAAGTCATGTGGTAATTGCATGTTTAACTTTTTGAGGAATTGGCAAACTGTTTTCCACAGCAGTTTTACCATGTCAATTTCCACTGACAATGTAGGAAGTTTCCAATTTCTCCACATCTGCGTCAACATTATTTTCTGTTTTTATATTTGATGGCTACCCTGGTGAGCAGTTGTAATTTGCATTTCCTAGTAATTTATGATATTGAGCATCTTTTCATGTATTGGCCAGTTGTATACACTTTTTGGAGAAATACCTATTCAAATTCTTTGTCTATTTTTCAATGGGTTATTTTGTCATTTTACTGATGAATACATCATCAGAAAGATATAACAATTATAAATACATATGCACCCAATATTAGAGCACCTAAATATACAAAGCAAATGCTGACAGAGCTGAAGGGAGAAATAGACAGTAATACAACATTAGGAGGAGACTTTAATCCCCCTTTTTCAATATATAAAATATCCAGACAGAAAAATCAATAATGAAACAGTGAACATGAACAACACTATACACCAACTGGACCTAACAGATATACAAAAACATTCCACCCCAACAGCAACAGAATACACATTCTTCTTAAGTGCACACAGAACATTCTCTAACATAGATCACATGTTAGACCACAAAACAAATCTTAACAAATTTAAGAAAACTAAAGTATACTAAGTATCTTTTCTAGTTACAATGGCATGAAACTAGAAATCAATAGTAGAAAGAAAAGTAGAAAATGTACAGATATGTAGAAATTTACATAATCCTGAACAACCAATGGGTCAAAGAAGAAATCAAAAAGTGATATCAGAAAAGATCATGAAACAAAGGAAAATGAAAACACAACATATCAAAACATACGGGATATAGCAAAAGCAGTACAAAGAAAGTTTATAGCAATAAACACCTACATTAAAGAAAGATCTCAAATAAGCAATCTAATTTTTTTTTTTTTGAGACAGAGTCTCACTTTGTTGCCTAGGCTAGAGTGAGTGCCATGGCGTCAGCTTAGCTCACAGCAACCTCAAACTCCTGGGCTCAAGAGATCCTACTGCCTCAGCCTCCCAAGTAGCTGGGACTGCAGGCATGCGCCACCATGCCCAGCTAATTTTTTCTATATATATCAGTTGGCCAATTAATTTCTTTCTATTTATGGTAGAGACGGGGTCTTGCTCTTGCTCAGGCTGGTTTCGAGTTCCTGACCTCAAGCAATCCACATGCCTCGGCCTCCCAGAGTGCTAGGATTACAGGCGTGAGCCACCGCGCCCAGCCAGCAATCTAATTTTAAACTTTAAGGAATTAGAACTAAGCCCAAAGTTAGCAGAAGGAAGTAAATAATAAATGTTAGAGCAGAAACAAATGAAAGAGACTAGAAGAACAATAGGAAAAAAATGACAGAAACTAAGAGTTGGTTTTCTGAAAAGATAACAAAATTGACAACCTTCAGCCAGACTAAGAAAAAAAAAATTAGAAAACTTTTTTTTAAATAATCAGAAATGAAAAAGAAGACATTGCAACCAATGTCACATGAATAAAAAAGGATTATAAAAGATGACTATGAATAATTATGCATCAACAAATTGGATAATCTAGAAGAAATGGATAAATTCCTAGAAACATACAACCTACCAAGATTGAATCAGGAAGAAATAGAAAATCTGAACAGACAAATAATGAGTAAAGAGATTGAATCAGTAATCAAAAATTTTTCAACAAGAAAAGCTCAGGACCAGATGGGTTCAATGGTGAATTCTATCAAACATTTAAAAAATAACTAATACCAACACTTCTCAAAGTCTTCCCCAAAAATGGAAGAGGAGGAAGCATATTCAAAGTCATTTTATGAGGCCAGTACAATCTGATGCCAAAGCCAGACAAAGACACTACAGGAAAAGAAAGCTATAGGCTAATATCTCTAATGCAAAAATTCTCAACAAAATATTAGCAAACAAAATAAAGCAGCACATTAGAATGACCACACACCATGATTAAGGGAGATTTAACCCTAGGATGCAAGTATGCTTAAATATATATAAATCAACAAATATGATATATCACATTAACAGAATGAAAGATAAAAATCACACAACTATCTCAATACATACAGAAAAGCATTTGACAAAATTCAACACCCTTTTGTGATAAAAAACACTCAATGATCTAACTATAGAAGGAATGTGTCTTAACATGATAAAGGCCATATATGACAAGCCCACCACTACTTAACAGGGAAAAACTGAAAGCTTTTCCTCTAAGATCAGAAGCAAGGCAAGGATGCCCACTCTCACCACTTGAATTCAGCATAATACTGAAGTCTCAGCCAGAGCAATTAGTCAAGAAAAAGAAATAAAAGGCATCCAAATAGGAAAGAAGTACAATTATTTTGCAGATGACATGATCATTGCAAGATATGAAGTCAACATACAAAAATCAGTTGCATTCCTATACACTAACAGCAAACTTTCTAAAAATGAAATTAAGAATTGTAACCTCAGTTACAATAGCATCAAAAATAATAAAATACTTAGAAATAAACTTAACCAAGGAAGTGAAAGACACTAAAAACTACAAAATGTTGATGAAAGAAATTAAAGAAGACACAAATAAATGGAAAGACATCTGTGTTCATAGATTAGAATACTTAATATTGCCAAAATGTCCATACTACCCAAAGCCATCTACAGATTCATTGCTATCTCCAACAAAATCCCGATAGGATTTTTTTAGAAATAAAAAAAGCAATCCTAAAATTCATATGGAAGAAAAAAGACCCAGAATAGCCAAAGCAACCTTGATAAAGACGAGCAAAGCCAGAGACATCATAGTTCCTGATTTCAAAACATATACAGCCCAGGCACGGTAGCTCATACCTGTAATCCTAGCACTCGGGGAGGCTGAAGCGGGAGGATCGCTCAAGGTCAGGAGTTCAAAACCAGCCTGAGCAAGAGTGAGATCCTGTCTCTACTAAAAACAGAAAGAAATTAATTGGCCAACTAAAAAATATAGAAAAAATTAGCCAGGCATGGTGGCACATGCCTGCAGTCCCAGCTACTCGGGAGCCTGAGACAGGAGGATCATTTGAGCCCAGGAGTTTGAGGTTGCTGTGAGTTAGGTTGATGCCACGGCACTCTAGCCCAAGCAACAGAGTGAAACTCTGACTCAAAAAAAAAAATTTGTGCATATCCCATAGTGCTGTGAGAATTAAGAATATTGGTGATCATTAAATGATAGCTATAGTATTCAAAATAATATGTATGCACATTTTTAGATAACTATGTTCAAGTATGTAATAACGGTTTTCATTTTTATTGTTCCAGAAGTTCTTTTTAACCTGGCCTTATTTCAAAATTATTAATTATCAAACAGCTAAATGTATACACTTGCAATAGTATCATTATTCCAAATTTTCTTTTTAAAAATTAACCTGGCCAGGCGCGGTGGCTCACGCCTGTAATCCTAGCACTCTGGGAGGCCGAGGCGGGCGGATTGCTTGAGGTCAGGAGTTCGAAACCAGCCTGAGCAAGAGTGAGACCCCGTCTCTACTATAAATAGAAAGAAATTAATTGGCCAACTAATATATATAGAAAAAAATTAGCCAAGCATGGTGGTGCATGCCTGTAGTCCCAGCTACTTGTGAGGCTGAGGCAGGAGGACTGCTTGAGCCCAGGAGTTTGAGGTTGCTGTGAGCTAGGCTGACGCCATGGCACTCACTCTAGCCTGGGCAACAAAGTGAGACTCTGTCTCAAAAAAAAAAAAAAAAAATTAACCTGTGATTCTACAAACAAGAGTAAACAAAAATGTTGAAGGATGTTTGGTAAACAACATTATTTATAATAGTTTAAAAAACCCTAAACTAAATAATACAAATGTCCATCAGGAGAGGACTGTTTAAGTTAACTAAGGAATATCCAAACAATGGACTACTGTGTTACTGTTAAAATATATGAGGAGCTCTGTAAGTACCAATATGAAATCATCTGTAATATATATTAAGTTAAAAATTAAAGAGTATTATGCATTGTATAATTTCTATCATTTATAAAAAAGACATATGTATGAGTGTGTGTGTATGTGTGTGCATGCTTAGACATAAAAACTATCTGAAAGCCTAGACAAGAAATTGAATAGTAGTTACCTCTGGGGAATAGGACTATGAATAATGCAGGGAGGTAAACTTTTCTATGCCTTCTGTAGTTTTAAAATTTCTAACCACATACAATATTTTTCAATTTCAAAAATATCCTGATGACTACCTGTAGAAGTTTTTTTAATCACATCTATCCTAGTTACATAAAATGAAAATGAAAGAGTCAGAGGGAGACAGAGACTGACCCTGAATGGAAAAAAAAAATCACTTCCATTGATTTTATGATTAGATATAAAAACTGATTCAAATTTTAAGTTATTATAAAGTACATTTCAGTCCCTGTTTGGCTGACACAACTAGAATATTTTAAAGACAACCTAAGGAATTCAAACACAGGACTGCTACCTTTAAATGGCTAAAAACTGGATTTTGACCATAGTAACTTTCAGAATAACAACAGCATCTGAAATTGCCTACATCACACTTAACTTTCATCTAATTATCTGCTGTAGGACAAAGTTAGTAAAAGAAATTTCTGGGTTTAAGATTTTCCCAGAAAGACAAGAAAGGGGGGAGGGTTTGTATCTTTAAAAGCTTGAAATGAAACGATTATACCTGTGTAACCACACAAGTGAGTTTTCAAAGTATTAATATTAGTAGCCTGTGGATGATTCACTTTAAAAAAAACTGACAGGAGGGAAAAGTGGGGCTTCAGCTTTCATAATCAGCACTTTTAGCATATAATGCTTTGCTATGTCCAAAGCATCCCAAAATATATGATTTCCTTATTTAAAATTACTGAGTATAATGAATTTTTAGCCTGATGCAGCAATTTGCATTAATTCATGTGACCAGAAATGTATTTATTTTCCAAAGAAACTGCTCTCCCAAGAGTAAAAGAACCACCCAGCAAGAGTTTGCTTTTCCTTTCAATGCAGCTCTCTTATGTTTAAGTTGTCAAATATAAATCTAGTTGTTTTACACAGTGGAGCAGATCTCAAGTGCTTTAAGAGATATAATTGTACATTTTTAAAGGCATACTACAAATTCTATTTAATATGTCTATGGCTTCTTGTTTCAACACTTAGTATATGTTTGTAAACCCTGATTTGATGTGTAATTTTTTTAATCTAAAAATTCAATTGAAAGCTACTGGCTGTGGAGAATAATTATACTCTTAACATAAAAATTGACTGGCTCCATTATAGAGACAGAAAGTAGAATAGTGGTTGCCAGGGGCTGGGAAGAGAGGGAAATGGGGAGTAATTGCTTAACTAGTATAGAGTTTGTTTTGCAAGGTGAAAAGAGTAATAGAGATGGAGGGTGGTAATGGTTGTACAACAGTGTGAATGCAATTAATGCCACAGAACTGTACACTTAAAAATAGTTAAGATGGTAAATTTTGTTATGTGTATTTTACTACAATTACAAATAATTTTTTAAAGTATATTGACTTGTTCCTAAAACATTTTTTTTAAAACTTGATTGGTTCCAAAGACACTGTAATGTAGCAATTAGAGCGCAACCATCAAGTCTTGAACCAAGGATTATGATGATTCCAATTCCTTGCCCCTGAGGTCCATTAAGAACAAAAACAGATTATCAGGATAAACTTCCTGTTCTCCTCCTAAGTAGCTAAGGTGATTTGCGCAAGTCATTTAACCTCTCTGAGTCTCATTTTCCTCATCTGTAAAATACCAAAAATAACCAAGTTTCTCTAATGATTCAGTGAGATAATACCTATACAAAGTACATTATAGGAACTAGAATATTAAAAGCACTCAATAAACCTTAGCTATTATTATCAACCACATGGGTATGAAAAGTCACTTTTCCCCAAACTAAAGAGAAGTGCATTTGTTCTCATTTTGGCAAAGGTATATAAGAGGACAGGTGGATGTGTATGGCTGTATGCCAATACTCAATGCTGATCCCAGGTGTTCCATTCCATGGCTGACCGTTTATGGGGATATGTGGGCCCTAGTTTGAATTAAGGCTTTCTCAAAGGTTGCTTCTGGGAAGTGCTGCAAGACAATCCTCAGGGAACTTGTTCAAAATCCAGAGCTCAGTGCCCCAAAGCCAAAGCTAGTGAATCCAAATCTCTGGGGTAAGGTGTGGGACTCCCAGCCATACCTGGCTGCAGACACAATAAGGAAAATCTGAGAGGAAGAGAAGAGAGGAAAAGAAAAATGAAAAAGATCTGTTTTATAGTGAGGCTTCCTGGATTTCTCTCATTTTGATTAACTTTACTAGCAGATAGTGCATGGATCTTGACATCTATTTCCATGACCAGCCAAATGTCTTATCTAATTTAAATTTTCTTCCCTCTCCTTCCCACCTCCTCCCCCCAGTCTCAATCATTGATGGAAGAGCATACCAGACAAATTTAAGTCTCAATCCTCTCCCATCACACCACTTTTCATTATCCATTCATTTGATTCCATTGCAGAAAGAGAAGATGAGATCAAATGTCATATTCTCAGAATAAAATTGCACAAACTTAGGTATTATAATACCTATTTCTACGATCTACTTGATTTCTCATCTGGCCACTAAAGTCTTAGTAGTTATTGATCTTCTCATGCTCTTCAGGCAAGAAAAGCAAAGCACCTTTGTAGAACCTTCCTTAGTATATAATCAGGATACCAATCTAGGTTTTCTTTGGAGAACAATAACAACAATCCTAGTATACTGACCTGGACAGCATCCTGGCCCTTGGGTAAGTGTAGATTTTTTCAGGGCACAAGAGGACAAGTTCCGGAAATGAAAAAGGAAAAGTCCCAAGTTGTCTCTGAAATGTTTTTCTTTGAGAAGCATTTCTAGCCTATTCTACCTGTCAAGTTGAGCAGCAGCCTTATATATTTTACCTGACAAGAAAACACATTACTTCATCTGCAGTATCAGGAACTAACAAGAGAATCAAACACTGACCATCATTCACTAAATCCTTCTATAGTGCTTAGACCAGGCGTCCCCAAAGTACGGCCAGCGGGCCACATGCTGGTGTTTTTTTGCCTGTTTGTTTTTTTTACTTCAAAATAAGATATGTGCAGTGTGCATAGGAATTTGTTCATAGTTTTTTTAAACTATAGTCCAGCCCTTCAACGGTCTGAGGGGCAGTGAACTGGCCCCCTGTTTAAAAAGTTTGACGACCCCTGGCTTAGACTATAACAGGAAGTAGGGTAGTCTGGGAAAAGAAATAACAGCGACGAAGATAGCCTTGAACCTCATTCCTGCCACCCCCAAATAAACTTACTGGAAAAGTTACTGATAAAGTGCCAACTGAAAGAAAATGCCACAGCCACTTCACTAACAAAGAATAGCAACAAAAATGGTATGTTTTTTCCCCAAAATGGTTACATATAACTGATCTTAGAAACAATCAGGCTGGGTGCGGTGGCTCACGCCTGTAATCCTAGCACTCTGGGAGGCAGAGGCAGGAGGATTGCTCAAGGTCAGGAGTTCGAAACCAGCCTGAGCAAGAGTGAGACCCCGTCTTTACTATAAATAGAAAGAAATTAATTGGCCATCTAATATATATAGAGAAAAAATTAGCCAGGCATGGTGGTGTATGCCTGTAGTCCCAGCTACTCAGGAGGCTGATGCAGCAAGATTGCTTGAGCCCAGGAGTTAGAGGTTGCTGTGAGCTAGGCTGACGCCACAGCACTCACTCTAGCCTGGGCAGCAAAGCTAGACTCTGTCTCAAAAAAAAAAAAAAAAAGAAAAGAAACAATCATCATCTCCAGAGGCACCTTCCAAGGCCACACTACTGTTTTCAAGTACCTGTTCCAAACAAAGCAATACCTGAGGCAGTTTGGTTCAAATCCTAATACAATATTTTTTTTTTTTTTTTGAGACAGGGTCTCCCTATGTTGCCCAGACTGGAGTGCACTGGCTATTCACAAGCACAATCACAGTGCACTGCAGCCTTGAACTTTTGGATTCAAGGGATGCTTTTGCCTCAACCTCCCGAATATCTGGGACTACAGGCACATGTCACCACATCCAGCTAACAAATTTCTTTCTGACAAGAAATATTCTAAGTTGTAAGTAATAACTATTTGCATCCTGGACTAGAAGTTAATATTCTAAGCTGTAAGTAATAACTATTTGCATCCTGAACTAGAAAGCAAGGATAATAATAGTACCCACCTCAAAGGATTTTTGAGAGGACTCTAGGAGGTAACAGTGTGTAAAGTACTTTAAACAGCACCTAGCATTTGCTAGGGGAACAAAAAATGTTAGCTGCTGCTGCTGTTCTTGTTAGTTCTAAGAAATAGTTACATGCGATAAAATTTTACACAACCAAAAATTCTAGATAAACCTGAAATTTCCTTAAGTAGAAAGCTGACTTTAAAAATCAAAATGTACTAAGAGAATTCTTTAAAATAGACAAGAAACACTAGCAGGTAAGCAATGCCATATGCAGGACTGGACAGTACTAAGGGGCACAGGGTTCAACCAAAGAAAGACTACAGTTCTACCATGGAGAAGCTGACACACTAATAAAAGGACAAACATTGGTACTGCCATATACACACATGTGAGACTACACTTCATGTGTCTGCCTGCCTACCAATGACCATGAGTGATTCCCCCAAATGGGTGAGGCTAAGCCAATTCCTCCAGGGTCCTTGCTCTTAGTTTCTGTAAGTCCCGTGGCCTGTGTGTGATACCAACTATTGGACCATCCCTGTACTGGTGTTCTTTCACTTAATTGCTTCTTTAAATGTTCATACATGGATTTCTTTTTAGCACCTCAAAGGCAAGTTAAGAGATAATAATTAATGTTAATGATCAATATTATTTTAAAAGATATCACTTGTCACCTTGCCAGGCACAAAGGACATCATTTGTGGTGATAACAACCCCTAAGGCAGGAGCCATCAGCTAAATAATACATGTGTGGCTGAGAAGAGACATACCAATTTAAGAGTAACCTCTCTGTTTGTGGCTCACTAAGAGTCATTAACCAAGCTGCCACCCATTCAACACAAGATATACATACCTAATATCAGTACATCTGGACAGGGCCTTGCACAGAAGCAATTTAGGGAAGGAGGAATAGAAGGCATTAAAGAACTGACTAGAGTCCAGTGAGGCAATGGGTAGCATACTTCTACAAATGGATCATGCTCCATAGAAGCCTTGCAAAATTCTACTGCTTGCTACTAAGAACTATTATCTTTCTTAATAAGAGGTAACAGTGATAGGAAAAAAGCATGGGTTTTATATTTATAGTCAGATGCCTAGATTTATAGTCAGATGCCTAGCTAAAATTTACCCCTTTTAGCTAATAGCTTTAAATTGTTTCACTTCTCTAAATTTAACTTTTTGACCTATAAAATAAAAAATAATAAAAGATTATCATGACTAGTCAGTAAATAATGCACAGACAGGGCTTAGCACAGTGCCTGGCACATAGTTGGTACCTAATAATTGTTAGTTGTTATTATTGAAAGAATAAAAATGCTACATAGGTAGCCAGAAAAGCCCACAAAGGCCTATTTTACCAATAATGTAGTCAAAATAGAAAATATTTACAAAGAAAGGATAATAAAACCAAATACTGGTAATATTAGTTATTGAAAGAAAATAAAATTAACATGTTTTTTACTTTGCGTGAAATAGGAATACTGAAAAGCTTAATCGTATGATCAAATAGATTTCTATGTCAATTCTAAAAAAATTTGACACCATGAAAGAGCTTTAAAAATGGATTTCACAGATTCATACATTGAACAAACATTTATTAAGTACCTTCAAACAATCTATCAGGTACCAGAAATTACGGGAAATGCTAATAATAGAAGCATGTGTAAAATGCTGTAATAGAAACAGAGCACAGAGAAGGAAGGAACTTATTCCACCCCAGGTATGTCAGGAAAGGGACATGAAGGCCAGCATATCACAGAAGAAATAGCATTTGATTGGGGCTAGGATTTCACTGGTGAATGGGAAGAGCAGCAACTCTAAAAAGAGGGAACAACAGTAGCCAAAGCCTGGAGCTATCTAGAAAACACCTAGAGGCATGTAAGGTATAGGGTAGCATGTGAATAAAACAGTCTGGCCAAAGATGAAGGTACTGGGGAGAGGAGAAGAAATCATAGAAAGGGAACTATAAAGGCAGGCCTGAGAAAACCTGTGAGGACAGGTGAGAAAGGAAATGAAATCAGAATTTCAAAGGGATACCTTCACCACCATGTTCATTGCAGAATTATTCACAATAGGCAGGGCCACTCTTGGAGGCCAAGGCAGGCAGACTGCTTGAGTTCAGGAGTTGGGGACCAGCCTGAGCAAGAGCGAGACCCCTTCTCTACTAAAAATAGAAATTACTTGGACAGCTAAAAATATCTATAAACAATTAGCTGGGCATGATGGTGCAGGCCTGTAGTCCCAGCTACTCGGGAGGCTGAGGCAGAAGGATTGGTTCAGCCCGGGAGTTTGAGGTTGCTGTGAGCTAGGCTGAGGCCATGGCACTCTAGCCTGGACAACAGAGTGAGACTCTGCCTCAAAAAAAAAAAAAAAAAAAAAAAAAGAATTATTCACAATAGCCAAGATATGGTAACAACCTAAGTATCTGCTAATAGATAAATGAATAAAAAATGTGGTGTGTGTGTATATACACATAAGGGAATATTATTCAGCCTTAAAAAAAACACAGGGAAATCTTGCTATGGATTGATGTGGAGGACATTATGCTAAGTAAAATAAATCAGACACAGAAAGGCAAATACTATATGATCTCACTTATCTAAAATACTTGAACTCCTAGAAACAAAAATAGAGGTTGCCAAGGGCTAGGGAGGCAGGATAGAGAAATGTTGATTAAAGAGTACAAATTTTCAAATATAAGATAAACAAGTTCTGGGGCTCTAATGTACAGCATGGGTTATGATGGATTTGTTAATTAATTTGATTGTGATAATCATTACACAATGTTTATGTATATCAAATTATTATATCGTATACTTTGACTATATACAATCTTTATTTGCCAAGTAAATAAAACTTGTTAGGGAATTTTTATATCCCTAGGCTTTGGCATAAAGGTAACCAGATATGGCAAGGCTGATGTTTTTAAAAAGCATCCTCTAAATAAAGAATTGCAAGGAAATAACTACTTTAAAAGTTAGGACAATGTTATTTCAGGAAGGAGGAAAGGTTTTTGATTGGCATAGGGCACCTAAAAGGATTTCTGGGGTGGCTGACAAAAGTTGTATTTCTTGATCTGGATGGTGATTTCAAGTACGTTTGCCTTGTAATACTATATTAAGGTACACACTGGCTTGATTTTTTTTTTTTGAATCCTTGTTTCATTTTACAATATATAAGCTAAAAAAAAAAAAATCCACCATCTTGTGACACTGTATAAGCAGTAGGGGCCAAAGAGGTAACTGAAAGATGAGGAAAGAAGGTATTGCCTCAAGATGGAAGATGATGAGAGCCAGGCCCAGGACAAGGACAGTAGGAGTTGAGAAGGGGGAAAAACACATCTGAGAAATATCTTCAAAGTTTATGCCAGAAACTTTCAGAGGGCTCCAGTAGGAGAAGGCTTAGAGAAAAAGATACAGAGGATGATTTCAGATTTTAGATGCCTTTGGAAATTCAAATACTACTTTCCCCTTTATTATTTTAATATATGGCTTTCCTTTGCCTTGGTACATATCTACCAATAGTAATATTCTATTTCTTATCAGTTACAATTCAATTCATGATTTTGGCTTTCAAATAAGATAGAAAAGTGAGGAGGGGGCAGGCGTGATGGCTCACGCCTATAATCCTACCACTCTGGGAGGTCGAGGTGGGCAGATTCCTTGAGCTCAGGAATTGGGGACCAGCCTGAGCAAGAGCGAGACCCCGTCTCTACTAAAAATAGAAATTACTTGGACAGCTGAAATACATAAAAATAATTAGCCAGGCATGGTGGCGCATGCCTGTAGTCCCAGCTACTCAGGAAGCTGAGGCAGGAGGACTGCTTGAGCCCAGGAGTTTGAGGTTGCTGTGAGCTAAGCTGAGGCATGGCACTCTAGCTGGGGCAACAGAGTAAGACCCTGTCTCAAAAAAAAGAAGAGAGGGGAGGGGAGGGGAGGGGAGGGGAGGGGAGGGGAGGGGAGGAGAGGAGAGGAGAGGAGACTAGACTTCAAAAAGAGAGGAAGATGGTGAAAAGAGATGTCAGTAGTAAAAGACAGAAGTAAAGGGGATAAATATTCCAAGTGAACTAGTCCACTAAAAGGAAGAAAATATCGATGGTAAGAACTATTGTGTCAGTTTCCTAATTTGATCAGCAAAAATCATTGGAAGTGGGATGCTTTATATGCTCATCTTATTTTCTCATCTGAAACTTTCTTAAGTTAGCTATATGTAACCTAAAGGAGAATTACAATAAAAATTTGAAGGTGGGAAAGATGGACCAATGAGAAACAGAAGAAAAAGTATCCCATACCAGAATACTGGTTAGAGCATAGTGGAGAAGCAAGCAATTTTGATTTTCTACAAGTCAAAATGAACTGTCCTCACTTGAGAGAAGACATGGGTATCAGCAATTGTGTGTGTTAGATTATAGTATGGGCCATAGCAGCCCAGGTCATTATAGTCCCATGCAGCAGTATCACAGACACTCAATAAATGCATGAACAACTGACTTTGATAATGCTCAACTAGAAATATTAAGATTTTACCCTCAGACCCCTGCTTCTATTGCATAATAATAAAATCTAGCTACCATTTATTGAACACTTAATGCCAGGCACAGTCTAAGCCCTTAGCATGCATTATCTGATTGAATCCTCATAGCAAGCCCATGAGATAGGTACCATTATTTGTCCCCACATTACAAATGAGGAAACTTGCGTGCCTTCAAGTGGTAACTCTGGGGAAACAAGACAAGAGGGAGACTGCATAGGGCAGGAGTAGAGCTTGGGCTAAAAGGGGTACCTGCCTCATACTTGTTCCAACCTAGGCCACCAGAGTAGAATGTTTCATAGGAAAAATCTCTAGTTGCTGGCAGAGTGGTTTTTTTCAGGTCTTATCCTCAGCATGTTTATCTCCTCTGGCAACATGTGGCAGTGGTAGGCAGCCAGTAATGATGCTGAGATTTGGGATCCCAGCCAGCTCCCTCTTTCTATCAAAAATATGACCAAAATCTGGCAGAGTAAGCAAACGTCAAGATGAATGGGCCTCCACTAATTCATACATTACAAACTAAATTGTCAAAATTGGTCAAATTCCATTACAGAATTGCAATTCAGCTGCACTGAATACTAAATATACATGAGCCATTAGCTGGGACTTTGAAATCTCTTTGCTCTATGGAAATTTCTATTCTGGTAATAGTTATTGTATGAAATTTGATCTTTATCGCACTTTTCCTAGCAGCAGTAAGATTCCATTTCCATCAACTCTGTTTCCTCTCAGGAAAGAAGTCTCTCAGGAAATACTCAAAACATTGTTCTCAACAAAGTTCTTAAATATGAATCATTTCAACTGCCAAGAAGACACTCCTTCCCCCCACTGTTTTGCATCATAATATACTTTCTCTAAAATGACAGTTTTGGGGCAAGACACACTTATTTGGGGAAAAAAAGACATTTATTAACTACAGAGCATAACCTTCATTCTTCTCCCTCTATAGCTTTACTTAAGCAGTTCACTCTGCGTCAACCATCTTCTCCCTAGGTCTGCCTGTCCAAGTCCTACCAATGCATTCATTTGACAAATATTTCCTTAGCACTTACTAGATGTTTGGTCCTGTAATAGGTGGGAGGGGTACAAATCAAATGAATGTATCAAGAATTTGACAAAGATTAGGATATAATCATTACAGGTAGTGAGATCAATCCTTCAACAAAAAGTATTCTGGAAGAAGAAACATTTATAGCTGGCCCTTAAAGGATGAGTAGGAGAAATTAAACAGAAGGGAAAAGGCATTTATGGCAGCCAAGAGAAGGCCAAGGAGGCAACTCAAGGGCCTCTAACTAAAAGGAGAATCACTACAACTACAAGGAGGACCCCATCTGTCTCAAAAATTCATGCTAGCATTTGTGCTGAAGTCACACCTCCAAAGTGGTGCTCCCAGACAATGACTGAGTACAGCAGGGATATAGAGGCAGACTGCTGCTAATCTGGACTGCCCAGTAGCCATTCTGAATCTTTCTCAGACTGCATAGCAGTCTAGAAAGCTTCTGCCTAACCAGCTCTCCCTCTCCTCTTCACTAGGGGTCAGACTTGCATCATGAACTGATGGCACTCCAACGCTTCCCAGCCCCTTCACCATTGTCTCTTCCACAGGCATTCTTGCATAATAAACCCTTGCAGGTTTAATCCTGAGTGTTTTTCAGAGGATCCAGACTAATGCAGCATTCTAGACAGATCAGCAGAAATAGACACCTAGAGGTATGAAAAATCATGACAAGCACTGAGCACCCCAAGGCATGGTATATGCCTGGATCATGCTGTAGAGGTATGGATATGGAGAAAGAAGAAGCTAGGCCAAATCACAGAAGGCCTTGTAGGTCCTAATAAGAAACTCCAACTTGGTCCTATGAGAAATAGGGAGCCAAAAGAAAATTTTAAGCAGGGAAAGGGCATATGTTTTCAAAACAAAATTGTTTTGCTGGCAGAATGAAGGAAGGATGGAATGGATGAAACAGAAATTAGAAGCACCTTTATGTATGCTTCCATCTTGTATGCTAGCTTCCATCTTGTATGCTAGCTTGTCAGGTCCTAAGGAATGGAATCATATCTTTTGTTTGTTTCATTTTAATCTCTATCTTTCTATAATGCTTTGAATAATGTTTAACACAAAGTAGCTCCTCAAAAGGCTCCACTAAATCTACAAGGTTGGGCCTCACCTCAGTGCCTAATGTTTTAGTTAAAGCTACCCAAAAGCCAACCAAAACTGACCAGCCTTTGAGCAGTTCTGCTTGGACATTGAAATGTTTTGTCCAGGCAGTCTAGAAAGAAATATATAATAAATGAAGGGTGGAAAAGTTACTCCCAAAATTTTGTCTTTCACCAACTAGTTATTTCATAAACTCCTTTGAAGGTGGGCATCAAATCACATTTGTTGATCCTAGTTGTGGGGACAAAGGAGCCATTAGACAGTTTTTGAATGTTTACCACATCAATGAAGTTTAGAAAGCTAGATCAGGTTCAAGGCACAAAGGTCTTATCCAAAGAGCACTGGACAAAAATCAGAATCAGATTCTGGATATTGACCCAAAGTCCAATGGTGATCTTTGGGAAAACATAGCCCTAGGGTCTATTTTTCTCATTATAAAGTAGAAATAGGCCAGGCGCGGTGGCTCACGCCTGTAATCCTAGCACTCTGGGAGGCCAAGGCGGGTGGATTGCTCAAGGTCAGGAGTTCGAAACCAGCCTGAGCAAGAGCGAGACTCCGTCTCTACTATAAATAGAAAGAAATTAATTAGCCAACTAATATATATAGAAAAAATTAGCCGCGCATGGTGGCACATGCCTGTAGTCCCAGCTACTCGGGAGGCTGAGGCAGAAGGATTGCTTGAGCCCAGGAGTTTGAGGTTGCTGTGAGCTAGGATGACACCATGGCACTCACTCTAGCCTGGGCAACAAAGCGAGACTCTGTCTCAAAAAAAAGAAAAAATAAAATAAAGTAGAAATAACATCTACCCTGAGCTGATGTACAAAGTAAGGTGAAAATTAAGTAAGATGTGGCCAATGTGATTTGAAAACATAAATTTTACAAATTGAATATATAACTTGGGAAAATAGACAAATCAAAGAGATCAAAATCTAAATATCATCCTAACACAAACATGTCCTGGATTTCTGAACAAATATGATAAACATAAGTTATTTATTGCATTCATTGTTACATTACGTTGCTAAATAAGGTTATTATTAACCACAGAGTTTGCATTTGAACTCTTAAACTTAACATTTATACTTTTTTTTTTAAATTTTCCTACAGTATTTAATATGGAAAACATAAAATATAAACAAATGATATAACATAAATATAGAAGAAATCTAAACAAATGGTAACATTGACGGAAAGATTATAAATGCCATTGTTTATTCGATCCTCTCATCTTCATTCTTTTTTGAGTGTACCTTCATCATTTAGTTTTACTGAAATTTTTCCTTAGAGGTACTTTCTTTATAATGATGTTGCTTCTGACTCTTACTGCTTATAAGATTGTAGTTTATATTCCAATATTGATTAACTTTCTATGTTATTGAAACAGGGGGAAAGGTCTGAATAAGTATAGTAAATTCTAATTTTTTTGGTAAACTTGATAGAGTTGGCAAAAGTTACGAGAACTTATAAAAATAGCTAAAATGGTTCATTCAGTGGTCACTCTAAGAGACATTAGATTTTTACTTTTAATGAGTAAAACTTATATACTATAAAATGCATAGACATTAATTATAAAATTCAAAGACTTGGACAAATGTGTACCAATACAGCAACCAACTCAATTAAGATTTAGGACATTTCCATCACCACAGTAAGTTCCCTCTTGACCCTTTCCCATCTCTCTCCATCCTCACTTCCAACCACCCCACACAACCACTACTCTGATTTTTATTACCAGATTTTTGTTTTGTCTTATCTAGAACTTTAGATAAATGGACGCATATTTTGTCTCTGGTTTCTTTCTTTCAACTTGATTTTCAGATTCATCCATGTTATTGCCTGTATCTGTGATTTGTTTCTTTTTATTGCTGAATAGTATTCCACTGAATGAACATACCAATTTTTTTTTTAACTATTCACTTATTCACTGACACTTGGCTTATTTCCAATTTGGGGCTATTATAAATAAAGTTGCTGTGAACATTCCTGTATAACCTTCTATAGAAACAACTTTTCATTTCTTTTTGGTAAATACCTAGAAGTGAAATTCCTAGGTCATTAGGTTATACGTTTAACTTCATAAGAAATTACCAAAGAATTTGTTTAAGTAACTACCATTTTATACTTCCACCACATATATCAGTCATGCCACATTGTAACTAATACTTGGTAATATAACTTTTAAATTTTAGTCATGGTGGCAGGTGAGTAGGAATATCTTATTGTAGTTTTAATTTGCATTTTCCTGATAACTGTATAAAAGAATACATAAAAATGACCAATATGCCCATAAGAAGTGTTCAACATTTATCCTTAATGACTTCAGGGTTAGAAGGAGTATATTCAAAATAAAGACCACTGATTACTGATTCTGATTTTCAACAACATTAAGGGATGGCGTAATATCCCCAAATTCTCAAAATACAATTATTTTGCCTTTATTTTCATGTGTCAAGCAGTACTTTTGGTTGGAAGGGTACTGTTATGAAATCAAATAGCCATGGGAATCAATTCCCAGAAGGCTATGGATTAGTGGAGCTGGAGCCAACAGCCCTCCTAAGATCTGGGACACTGAAGAGTCCTAAGATCTGGGACACTGATGGCTTTTCTCAGGCTCAGCCTTTTTTCTCATTCCTACCTCCCTGACTTGATTGATAAAACACACAGAAGGTCTTGAGCCCTACTAGTAATAACCAAAATAACCTTACTGGAAAAAGCAATCATTATATCCAGATAGCCTGGATTGGCTCGTGTCCCTTAAAGAAAAGTCTCATGAGTCATAAACTGTCAGATCTAGATGGGCTATGTAATACTATGTAGTGGACTAAAGTTAACTATCAATGGTTGGTTGCCCATGTAAAATAAAAATGGCATCTCCAGTCCTCCAGGCTCAGATAACCACTTCCAGACCAGTAGGAAAGGCCAAAGCATTTAGCAGTACTTTTAAAAATCTTTCAAATTTCCAAATTTATTTAGTAAAGGTAAGAAGAGGGGTAAAAAGTGGAATAAACTAAATCCATTTTTTATAAAAAGGAAATTTCTCTAGGCTATTTTGGCAAAAGAACTAAATAAACAACTACAGAAATCACTCTAAGCCCCATTTGGTATCTTCCAAAACCAAATTAATTACATTCAGTTACAAAAAAAAATTAATGGTAGGAAATCAATAACGATGATAGTGATGGACACCACTCCTATTGAGCATATTCTATTTGTTAAGACATTTTAGTAATACATAACTATCTGTATTCCTCATAAAAACTCAATGTTAATATTTTACATTTTGATTTTTTTTAATGAGGCTGAGACAAATGTGTCACAAATCAAGTTAATGGCAGAGCTAAGATCCAAACCAAGATATCTAAAAACCCAGATTTTTAGATGGCAATGAGGAAGGTGGGAGAGCATTTCTCTCTTTCCTAATCTGTCTATCTCTCCGCCATCCTCCCAATCCCTGTTCTTCCCTCGCTCCCTCCCTCTCTCTTTCACTCATAACACTTAAAGGTGAGCACCAACTTACTTCTGGAGAGAGGTTAATACTACGTAGTGGGCTGATAATCGGTTTTGCCCCCAAACACCTGCACTTAAGTTCTGAGCCTGCATTTACCACCTGCCAAGACTTGTGTGATAAAAATTATTTGATAGAACTCATTTTCCTATTAAGTAACATTAAATGAGATAAGCATAGACACTGCCTAGTACGCACTCACTATTTTTGTCACTTTTCCCCTGCCCTCTTTTGATATCAAGCCTAAAGACCAAATGAAGATGAAGCAAAAACATACCACCTGTATTATGTGGCAAGCAAGAAAGTTAGCACTTCCCTTAGGTAGGATGAAATAAGTTCTATGATCTATAAAACATACATATGGTTAAGGAATTGCCACCTACTGTATGTCATCCCTCCATGATTTTTAGCCATAAAATATAAGAGAATAATATATAATGACTATATGGGATTTAGCCTAGGAATGCAAGATTGGTTCAGCATTCATAAATCAAACACAACGCCATTCACACTACCAGCAGCCTAAGGAAGAAACTCTGTATGATTGTTTCTATAGATGCAGAAAAACTGTGACATTCTTTCAGCAGCCATTCATGATTTAAAAAAAAAAAAAACCCAGTTAACTAGAAATAGAAGGAAACTTCCTTTGCCTGAAAAAGGGCATCTATGAAAAACCTATAGCTAACTCATACTAATGGTAACAGACTAAATGATTTCCCCCTAGATCAGGAACAAGGCAAGGAATCCACTCTTACCACTCCTATTCAACAACATCTTACTGGGTAGAAGTCCTAACTAATGCAATAAGGCACAAAAAGAAATGAAGATGTGGTGGCTCACGCCTGTAATCTTAGCACTCTGGGAGTCCGAGGTGGGAGGATGGCTCAAGGTCAGGAGTTCAAAACCAGCCTGAGGAAGAGCGAGACCCCGTCTCTACTAAAAATAGAAAGAAATTAATTGGACAACTAAAAATATATATAAAAAATTAGCCAGGCATGGTGGTGCATGCCTGTAGTCCCAGCTACTAGGGAGGCTGAGGCAGAAGGATTGCTTGAGCCCAGGAGTTTGAGGTTGCTGTGAGCTAGGCTGATGTCAGGGTACTCTACCCCAGGCAACAGAGTGAGACTCTGTCTCAAAAAAAAAAAAAAAAAAAAAAAATGAAGATGCATACAAATTGGAGAGGAAAAATAAACCATCTGTATTCACAGAAAACATGATTATCTATGGAGAAAATTCAAAAGGAACTATAAAAAAACTACTAGATTAATTAGTGCCTTGAGCAAAGTTGGAGAATATAAGATCAATATACAAAAATTGGTTGTATTTTTATATACAGCAGTGAACAACTGGGAAATAAAATTTTTAAAAGCACCATTTGCAATAGTACCACGTAACACACAATACTCAGGGCTATCAAAGTACTGTAAGATTTATATGTTGAAAAGTATAAAAAAACACTTATGAGAGAAATCAAAGAAGGCCTAATTGGAGGGATATACTGTGTTCATGGAACAGAGGAATCAATATCATCAATATTGCAATTCTTCAGCAAATTGATCCATAGATTTTAATTCACCCCAAATAAAATCCCCAAAGATTTCCTTTTCCAGAAATTTACAAGGTGATTCTAAAATTTATGTGAAAAAACAAATAATCTAGGATAACCAAAGCAATTCTGAAGAAGAAAAATAAAGTTGGAATATTCACACTAATTTCAAGACTTACTATAAGCTATAATATTCAAGACAGCACAGTATTGGCAAAAGGATAACACACATATCAATGGAATAAAATAAAGACTCCATAAATTAATCCACACATCCATGGTCAATTAATTTTTGAGAATGATGCCAAGTTAATCAACTAGACAAAGGATAGTCTTTTAGTCTTTTCAACAAATATGATGGAACAATTAGACATATTTATTCAAAAAATTTAACCTCAACCCATATCTTGCACTACATATGAAAGTCAACTTGAAATGGATCATAGACTGAAATGTAAACCCTAAGGCTGTAAAACTTATAGAAAAAAATAGAAGTAAATCTTCAAGATCCTGGGTCAGGCAATTATT
Source organism: Mirza zaza (assembly GCA_008750895.1). Taxonomy (NCBI): domain Eukaryota; kingdom Metazoa; phylum Chordata; class Mammalia; order Primates; family Cheirogaleidae; genus Mirza; species Mirza zaza. Next base: position 49,809 of record VSMD01131757.1, read on the forward strand.
TCTCAGATAGGACACAGAAATCATGAACCATAAAAGAAAAAAATTGAAAAATAGAATTTCATCAAAAATCAAAATGTTTTCTCTTTGAAAGACACTATTAAAAAAACAAAAAGACAAGCCACAGACTGGGAAAAACATTTGCGAAACACGTATCTGACAACCAACCAATAACCAGAATATATAAAGAACCCTCAAAACTGTATAATAAAAAAACCCTACCCAATCAAAACAATGTTAACAGATAATTGCTCAAAATCATTATTCATTAGAGAAAATGCAGAATAAAATTACAATGAGATATCATTATCCACATACTAGAATGGCTAAAATTTTAAAAGATAGACAATAACAATATTGGAGATGATAGGAGCAACTGGAACCTTATATACATAGATGTTAGGAATCAAAAACAGTATAATCACTTTGGAAAAGTCTGGTAATTTCCTATAAAGTTAAATATACACTTATCAAAATATACAACCATCTCACTCTTACATATTTACCTAACACAAGATATATATCTACACAAAAAATTAAACAGAAATGTGTATGGCAACTTTATTCATAATCACTCAAAACTAGAAAAAAAATCCAAATGCTCATCAACTACTGGTGAAAGGATAAACAAATTTTAGTACATCACATAGTAGAATTCTACTCAGCAATGAAAGGCAGCAAACTGAATAAATGCGATGACATGGCTGACTCTCAAAAGCATTATGCTAAGTAAAATAAGTCAGACACTTAGAATTTCACATTTTGAGTCTAGCTACGTATTTTGATCCCATTTATATGAAATTCTCGAAATGACAAAACTATAAGGACAGAAACCAAATTAGGGGTTGCCAGGGGTTGGCAGTATAGGTAGGGGATTGACTACAAAGGAACATGAGGATACTTTTTGGGTGACAGAAAATTCTATTATTTTTCAGTGGTAATTACAAACTATATAACTTTGTCAAAATTCACAGACTTCTACACAGCTAAAAAGGGTGAATTTTATATTTCAATAATCCTGGAAGGAAAACTGTTAATTTCTTTTAAAACACCTCAGAAATGGCAAACTATTTTAGGGAGGGATCCACAACTAATTAGAACTGAAAATGCTGACTTCTGATTGTAAATATAAGATCCATGATCACAGGACATGAAGACATGGGGGCAGACAAAGTTCATGAAAGTTTTATGTGTCTCTCACTGCTGATTGATATAATTGCGTAAATTGGGGCTCTAGAAAGAAGGTGATAAACGCATAATTTAGGATCAAACTTCTCCATGTGGTATTTATTCAAAACAGGCTAACAAGACAATAAATGGCTATAACTGTCCTTACCAACTGCTTGAATTTGTAGATAACACATTTAAAGGACTGCCTAATAAGACAGGAACCTGTTCAAGTACTAATTCTCCTCACTTTACAAGCATTCTGACTTAAAAGAGCAGGGAAGAGACATTTTCATTTTGTGCAATTTCTTCCCCTTGATCAGAGTTCTGAAAAGACATAGTAGAAGCTTATCTTGGCAGCAATGACTACAGGGTGGGAGAAGGTGAAGAGTTGTCCAAAATCCCTGAAGGGCTTTTCTCTCTGTTTGGCAGGCTATTTGGTGACAGTTGCAGGCAGGTGTTGAGCAGAGGATAAGCCAGTGCACATGGTCCTGGGTGTGCAGGGAGCTATGGTCAAAACAGTGGTGTTCAAGTACCATTCTTAGAGCTCCAAGGAAAATTAAACTGAAAAATAGACTACAGAAGACTTGTCCTCACTTACTCACTCATTTATTCATCTATCCATCTAACAAATATTTGACTGCCCACTCTGAGCCAGGCTCTGTGTTAAGCTAAAGACATAGAGATAGCCTGGTCTGGAGTAGCTTTCAATCTTCTGGTGGGCAGGAGGGGTGGTGTATAAAGTGCAATAGCAGCTGACAGGCCCAAGTATAGCTTAACAGAAGAAAGCTAGAGCTGTGATTTATTCTTTTTTGTACACCATTTTCTAAGTTCTCAATACCCCAGATTTCATCAGGAAGACAAAAATGGCAATAACCCCCAGCAGCAAGAACAGTATATGGTATATGCAATAACAGTACAGTGCAGGTAGCACAGTGTAGCCAGGGGACTGCATAAAATTTGCCAGTACTGAGAGCTGGATGGAAAATAGTGTGTAATAAGACTGGAGAGGCAGGCATGAATCAGAAAGCTTGAGGGCTTTGTAAATTGTGCCAAGTAGTTAAATATCAGGCTGTGAGGAAGACAATGGGCAGCCTATGAACATGAGAGGAACAAATTAAGATTTGTAGGTAGAAAGATGATTCCAAAGAGCAAGTCAGGAATTGGCAAAGGAAGAAGGCAGATGGAGAGTTTCCTCTCTCTCCCTTTTGGGTAGCTGAAAAGCTGGTGGTAGACTAGAAAGTTGGTGTTAACTGGAGTGGCAGAAAGAGCTCCTCTCTGAACCAATTGTGAGTCATGCAGAGAAAATGACCCATTATCCTGCCCACTGCATGTCTCTAGCTAGCCACTGTGACTGTTTAGTTCTCTACCCCCACTGGACTAGCAACTCCCTAAGGACTGGAATGAGTGCTCTCACTTGCATGCTCTCGTGCTCACACGCTAGCTCGCGCTCTCGCTCTCTCTCTCTCTCTCTCTCACACACACACAAACACACACACACACACACAAGTACATAATTAGAAAAGAAGATAGTGCAGCAACAAGCAAGAGTCCAGACAGGAGAGCAGTGAGCTTCAGGATATTCATCAAGGAAAAATCAGACAGAACTTAACAGCAGGGAAATGTGGTGAAAGACAATGAGTGGTTAAACATCAGCAACATCAGGACTGTGTAGCAAAGGCCCCACCAGTCCTTTGGGTCCAGGCAGAGATTGAGTTCCTGAGAGGCTTAGCTAAAGGAAAGCAAGTTCCTACCTGTGGAGGAACTGGGGTACCAACCATTGTATCCAGACAAGGACTTGATAGAAGAGACACAGAACAAGGCTCAGTCTTATTTCTAGCACAGAAATACAAGGCCTGTCTTAATCACAAGGAACTAGGCAAGAACAGCCTTACAAAAACCTGACCACACAAAGAATGAGACTAGCAAACATACACATGCTGAACTGCTGAGCTAGCAGTCTAAGGTTCCCAAAATTCTCTCCAACTCAGGACAGGCTGGGGCTCTAAGCTTCATTCAGGGCTGATCTGCCCCAACTCTGTCCACTGGAAAGCTGTGTAGAGATGGAAGTCAGCAAGCCCTTGTAGTCATCCCAACGTCAGACAGTATAAAACAAGCCCACGACTACAAAAATATCAATGAAAAAGAAAGAGTGTCTATCACATGGGAAGAACCCAGGAAGATGAATGAATATGGAAGCCAGTGTACAGAGATCTTTTCTCTGTCCACTTTCTCTATACACCACCACTTCCACTAATCAAGAATACATATTTTAAAAAGCTCTATAGCCCATAGGTATTACCTAGAAATCTATTCATTTTCAAATTTATGGTCATATCTATTAATAGCAAAAATAATTTGGCAGCAGGTCACTAGTCAAGACCATGCCTCCAACAATATATAAAACACTTTGTGGGATAATCAGATTCCCCTTACATTTTTACCTAATGTACCTTATCATGAATATAACATGTAATTAGGAGGACAGCTCACATTGCTAATCGTATTTCCCATTCTAAACCACAGACTTAGACAGCCTTAAGTGGTTTAAGCAATGCTCTGGCTTATTCATCTTCACTGTACAGATGAAAATCTAAGGACCATTGAAAAGTTATACAACAAACTACAGAAAATTACACAACAAACTAATGGCAGAGCAAAAAAAAGCCCAGAAGCCTCTATTGCTTCCATGTTTGCAATGTTACCAAATCTGGTAGAGATGACTGTCATTATGAAGCAAAATCCAGTTAAATGCATTCTCTCACAATTCTTAACCCTTCCCAATGAGCTCATACACAGCCCAACAGAAAATCTTCTCTTTCCATCTGCAGATGATCTTTGATACATGACAGAATAGAAATCCACTAGAGCTTACACAATTTAGATTTTACAACTCTAAAGCAAGAGAAGGCTTCAAGCAGCACGATTTGATGATGAGATTTTGCTGTTGTGGAGAATTAATCAAATTCATCCTAGAGGCTCATCTGCTGCGACACATTCATTCCTTGATATCAAAACTCCCTAACAAATTTCAGCACAACATGTGCTGGTGACTTCTTTTCCTAGTACTTTCTGATCTTCATCTGTTACTGAGACTAGAATTTGCAGGAATGTAAATAAGCAGGAGGTTGCTCTCTATCCCTAATATCTATATAATCCTTTGTGCTTATATTAAAGCTAAGAGGATACGAAGGATCTTATTTAGAGAAATATTAATACTTTTCACTGTTACTTCTGAATATAAATAAGTGAAGAAAATAAATATTGCATGTTCTTACTCATATATGGGAACTAGAATAGTGGATCCCAGAAAGGTAGAGAGATTGGTAGTTACTAGTGGCTGGGAAAAGTAGTGGGGTAGGGTGGATGAAGAAAGGCTGATTAATGGGTACAAACACACAGTTGGAAGAAATAAAACCTAGTGTTTAATAGATCAGTAGGGTGACTATAGTTAATAATCTATTGTGTATTTCAAAATAGCTGAAAAAGAATAATTTAAACGTTCCTATCATAAAGAAAAGATAAATGTTTAAGGTGACAGGTATCCCAATTACCGATTTGATCATTACACATTATATGAATGTACCAAAATGTCACATGTATTCTGAAAATATGTACATTATGTATCAATAAAAAATAAAACAAGTAAAAAAAGAAGGTGAGAAAGTCTAATAACTGGTAAATCATAAATGGGTTGATATAACATCTGAAGAACTTGATTTTAATTATTCAATACTATTCATCTATAATCAAATAGAATTTTGTTGAAACCCCCAGTATATTTAGAAGAGCTAAACAAATACACAATGCACTCCAGAAACTTGACCAACTTTTTGTTACCTAAAAAGTAGAGGCTGTTGCTTAAATATAGTTTATTTCTCCAACTAGTAAGAGTGGGCCTTGAAGGAAAAAACCCTAAAATTTACCTAAAACTACATTTTCTTTAACTCACAATAAATTCTGTTGAATGAATAAATGAAATGTATCATCTTCCTCCCCAGAATCATAGAGACAGAAAAATCAATATAAATTTCTATTTTAAAAAAGAGTTAACTTTACAGTGGAGAAACCTGACAAACACTACTTCATACAGGTGATCAAGTTAATATCATCAGTGTTGTCATGCTGATACCATGCACCATGGATATGATGTGATGAGAATGGCCCTTCACCTCTCTGGTCTTCCTTCCAAAAAACCACAACTCACATCTAGTGAGAAAAACATCAGACAAATCCTAATTGAGGGACGTCCTAAAAAACGCCTCACCAATACTCCTTAAAACTGTCAATGTCACCAAAACCAAGGAAAGTCTAAGAAACTGTTACAGCCAAGAGAAGCCCAAGGAAACATGATGACTAAATACGATGCAGTGTCGCAGATGGAATCCTGGAAAAGAAAAAGGACATTAGAGAAAAACTAAGGAAATCTGAATAAAGTATAAACTTCAATTAATAATAATAATATGGCACTAGATGAAAGTTAGTGTTCACAGGAGGTGGAGGTTTTTAAAGATCAAGTTAGAGTTGACTGATCAAGTAGACCTAGTTTATATTTCAGTTGACATCTGAAGACATCAAATGATAAAATGAGCGGTGAAAAAGTAGTTCATTATCTACTGTTGGTCAGAAACAAGGCACTTCATTTTCTAAATAGGTATAAATTGCACTTCATATTTAACTTAGCCAGTGTTATGGACTACTTATTTGTATCCTCCCAAAATTCATATGTTGAAATCCTAACCCCCGATATGATGTCAGGAGGTGGGGCCTTTGGGAGGTGACTAGGTCATGTAAGTGGAGCCTGAAGGAGTTAGTCCCCTGATAAGGAGAGGCTAGACAGCTGGTCCCTGTGGCTCATGCCTATAATGCCAGCACTTTGGAAGGCCAAAGTAGGTGATGGGAGGATTGCTTGAGGCCTGCTTGAGGCCAGGGTTTCGAGACCAGCCTGAGCAATATAGCAAGACCCCCATCATTACAAAAAGAAAAATTAAAAAAATTAGCCAGGGGTGGTGGCATGTACCTGTAGTGTTCGCTACTCAGGAGGCTAAGGCAGGAGGATCACTTGAGCTCAGGAATTTAAGGGTGCAGTGAGCTATGATCATGCCATTGCACTCCAGAGACAGAGCAAGACCCTGTCTCTTAAAAAAAAGCCAGAGAGTTTGCTATCCCTCTCTGTCATGTGACAACACAACCAGAAGACAGCATCTACAAAAATAAACCAGGAAGACCTAGAACTCTGGGAGGCAGAGGCGGGCGGATTGCTCAAGGTCAGGAATTCAAAACCAGCCTGAGCAAGAGTGAGACCCCGTCTCTACTATAAATAGAAAGAAATTAATTGGCCAACTAATATATATATATATATATAGAAAAAATTAGCCGGGCATGGTGGCGCATGCCTGTAGTCCCAGCTACTCAGGAGGCTGAGGCAGAAGGATTGACTGAGGCCAGGAGTATGAGGTTGCTGTGAGCTAGGCTAATGCCATGGCACTCTAGCCTGGGCAACAGAGTGAGACTCTGTCTCAAAAAAAAAAAAACAAACAAACAAACAAACAAAAAAAAAAAAACAGGAAGAGTGTACTTACCAGACACTGTGTCTGCCAGAGCCTTCATCATGCACTTTCCAGGCTCCAGAACTTTGAGAAATAAATTTCTGGTTGTTTAAGCCACCCAGTCTGTGGTATTCTGTTACAGCAGCCTGAACTAAGACAGTCAGTCAACTTTCAGTCAATATTTCTATAGAACAATGGCTCTCAAACTTCATCATGCATCAGCATTACCTATAGCATTTGTTAGAACACAGATTGTAAGGCCCTACTCCCAGAGTTTCTGAAGCAGTAGGTCTGAGTCAGAGGCCTGAGAATTTCTAACAGCTCCCAGGTGATGATGATATTCCCTTTCTTGTCTTTAGTAAACATTCCAACACTAGCAAACCTATAATCAAATGTAAAGACCTAAATAAAATCCAAAACCAAATTTACATCATTTGTAAATTTTCTGCTTTTTCTTTTGCAACAAATATTTTTTTGAGCATTTACTCAAGTGCCCAGAACTAGATTAGACACTGACGCTGAGTAGAGTAGTGAATAAATAAAAGCACACATGCCATTTTACATCTTGTTCTAGAGGAGGAGGCAGTAATAACTAGCTCCATTATTCACTATTAATTACAATTGCAGAAGAGCTACATAAGAGAAGCACAATGTGCCATGAGACACTGCCACAATGGGTGGTCTGACCTCAGCTGGGGTCATGGAAGGCTTCTTTAAGGAAATGATGCTTGAGCTTAGTTCTGAAGAAGGAGTAAAAACAGGGTCCTTGCCATACAGTGGGAGAAGCATATAGAGTGGGAGAAGCGTGCACAGTGGGAACAGCATCAGCAGGAGGGCAGAGCCCTGTGGAAAGGCCAGTGTGACTACAGTGTGGAAGGTCAGACATACTGTTTCCAGCTGGCACACAAGGCCTGGCAGGCACATTAAGGAGTTTGAATCTCACTGTAAGTGTGAAGGGAGCTACCAAAGATTCTTAGCATGAAACTGACTTAAACTATGTTTTAAAAAGAGTCAGCCTAGCTGTTTTGCAGAAATAGATTAAGAGTAGCAAGAACAGATAAAAAATATTCAGAAAAATACAATTTTTGGAATTTGGTGATGAGCTGGGTATGGTGGAGTGAAGGAGAGGAAAGATGGAAGGCTAATTTCCATGCCTCTATAAAATGCTGTAAAAAGATTAGCAGGGCTTTTACAGTCTGACTTGAATTTTTCCCTATGGCATAGCATGAAAGGCAAAAAAAAAAAGGAATTTATCTGTGTCTAGGAAAAGACTGGGCTTACAAAAATACTTAAACAGTAGTATGACAGATCAAATGCTTCCTTTTTCCAAGAAGGGAAAATTCCTTTTGAGACCATTATATATTAAGCTCATAGTTAACCTTAACGTCTCCTTTCACAATCGTGGTAGCAGACTGACAGGGATACTCGTTCTGCAGTCTCAGAACTATAGGAGCGTCTTATATTTTTACCTTCTGCCATTTATCACGTTCTGTCTCGTGTTCTCATTACATATCTTATCTCCTTTTTTAAACTGTGATTTAAACTGTAAACTAATGAAACAATTATTACTACATAAATAAGAAATCCCAAAGATACTCTATGTACCCCAAACTACAGGTGTTGGGAGCAGGAAGGGGTTTAGGAAAAAAATAGGCAAAAAATTCTTTTCTTTTGTCCCATTAAACAAATGAGTTGTCCTTAAAAAAAAAAAAAAGTGATAGGCTGGGCATGGTGACTCACATCTATAATCCTAGCACACTGGGAGGCTGAGGCAGGCAGATCATTTGAGCTCAGGAGTTCGGGAACAGCCTGAGCAAGAGCGAGACCCCATCTCTACTAAACATAGAAAGAAATTAATTGGCCAACTAAAAATATATTTTAAAAAAAATTAGCTGAGCATGGTAGGCATATGCCTGGAGTCCCTGCTACTCAGGAGGTTGAGGCAGGAGGATTGCTTGAGCCCAGGAGTTTGAGGTTGCTGTGAGCTAGGCTGATGCCACAGCACTCTAGCCTGGGCAACAGAGTGAAACTCTGTCTCAAAAAAAAAAAAAAATTGGTGGATGGCATCAATGTCAATCAATATCCTGGTTATCACATTATACTATAGTTTTGCAAGACGTTACTATTGGGAGAAACTGTATAAAGGCTACACAGAATATCTCCGTATTTTTCTTACAACTGCATGTGTATTATCTCAATAAAATTTTACATTAAAAATGCTGTTTCAACATAGAAACTCTAGGATGCTGCTGAATTCAGCTGGTTACTTTTCTGAAGAAAACAGGAAGGAAGAGGCTAGGGAAATAAGAGAATGAGAAGTAGGAGTAAATATGAAACTTTATAGAGGGAAAATTACTAAACAACAAAAAAAAAAACAAAACACCACACTATCTGAAAACATACACACATATCCTAAATCTACTTCAGGTCACAATGTCAAAAAGTAAAAGGTTGTAACGAACACCCACTTTAAAGACCTGAAAAATGAGACCAAGCATAGTGGCTCACACCTCTAATCCTAGCATTCTTGGAGGCAGAGGTCGGAAGATCACTTGAGGACCAAGAGCAAGACACCGTCTCTATCAAAAACAGGAAAAAATAGCTGTGTGTCTACCCAGGGCATCAGAGCCAGACTCTGTTTCAAAAAAAAGACCTCAAAAATGAGGTTCAAAAAATAATTTACCAAACATTTTTCTAAAAATGGACTAGTTTTCCAACTTTGGCATAGGGAAGGATTGTTTAAACAAGAAACATAAAGCACTTAACCATTAAAAAAAAAAACTGAAAAAGTTAACTACATTAAAATTAAGCACTTGTTTATTGAAGGACATCAACAACAAAAAACAGTGAAAGGATAAACCACAAACTTAGAGAAGACATCTGCAAGAAATATCAGCAAAGCCTGAAAATGTCCTGAAAATGAAAAAGACTCATAAATCAGTATGAGAAAGATAAACAACCCAATGAAAATAACTGAAAAAAAATGAATAAATATTTCAGACAGGAAACATAAATGGCCCATAAACATATGCAAATATGCTTAACTTCATTAGTAATCAGAGCAATGCAAATTAAGATCAAAGTGAAATAAAATTCCACATATAATAGACTGGCAAAAAGTAAGAAGTCAAACTATAGCAAGTGCTGAGAAAACATAAAGCAATGGAAACTCATACACTACTAGTGGGGGTGGATATTGGCACAACCACTTTGGACAACAATTTCACCTTTTCCTATAAAGTTGCACATTTCAAGACCTATCGAGTGTGAGACTTCCTATATATACACACCTGACTGTGTATGTGTGTATATGCATATCCTACGTGCACATGTGTGCGTGCACACACACACACCATGGGGGGGGACCCTTTTATACATACACACCAAAAGATGTTTCATAGCAGATTATTCATAGCAGCACCAATTGTAACAGAAAAAAAACCTGCAAACAAGCTAAAGGTTCATCAACAGAATGGATAAATTCTGGTATATTCCCAAAGTGAAATATTATTCAGCAGTGACAATGAATGAATCACAGCTACATAAAACTCTATAAAAAATCCTAGCACTATATTAAGTTATTAAGTATGAAATGACCGATTTCCTTGAGTACTAGGTTCAACAGTTGATTATCTCTGACATTTCACTTTGACACATCTTGTTTTATTGTTATTGTGAAGGTACATCTTCAGTCTTTCAAACGCACATTTTGGTATGTGATTATCTTTCAAATTTTTTTAGGGTAACTTTTGTGAAACCATGGATGAGTAAAAAATGCATGTTATTTTCAAATATGAGTTCCATCATGGAACCATTGCAGCACAGACAGCTTGAAATATCAACCAAGTGTTTGGGAAGGACATGGCTAATGAACACACAGTGGTTTGAGAAGTTCCATTCTGGTGAATTTAAGCTTGAAAATGAGCCACATGGGCTTCCTGAGACCAAGGTGGATAATGATGAGCTGAAAGCTGTAGTGGAAGTGAATCCATCTCAACCTATGTGTGAATTAGCAACAAGGTTTGATGTTACTATTCCAACAATATTGAACCATTTGAAACAAATCAGCAAGGTAAAGAAGCTGGATAGATGGGTTCCACACAAGTGTCAGAAGAGAAATTGTCTCAAAGCTTAACTTTCTTTGTTGTCACAACATAAAGGTGAACCATTTCTATACTGTAGTTACCTGTGACGAAAAATGGATTCTTTTTGACAATCACAAGTGTTCAGCATAATGGTTGGATAAAGATGAAGTGCCGAAACACAGTCCAAAACCAAATATTCATCCAGAAAAGCTAATGGTGCCTGTTTGGTGGTCCAGTGCTGGTATTATCTACTACAGCTTCATGAACCCTGGTCAATCGATTACAGCAGATGTTTACTGCACCCAATTGGACAAAATGCTGAGGATGGTTACAATTAAGCAGCCATGACTGGTCAATAGAGACAGGCCAGTCATCTTGCAAGACAATGCTCACACACATGTCACACAAACAACACTACTCAAACTACAGCAGGTGGACTTGGAAACTCTGTCATCCATTGTATTCACCAGACCCTGCACCAACTGACTACCACTTCTTCCAGGCTGTGGACCACTTCTTGTTAGGAAAAATATTCAATTCTCAACAAGCTGTGGAAAACACCTTTTGCAATTTTATCACACTTGCTCTCCAGGCTTCTTTGCTGCTGGAATAAACAAGCTACCATTAAGATGGCAAAACTGTGTCGATAGTTTAGGCACATACTTTGATTAATTGTACTGCTTCTTGTTTGAGATATAATAAACTACGCTTTTGATTTGAAATTGGATATTTCATATTTAATGACCTAATAACACCGATTAAAAACAGGATATAAATTATTTCTATAAGGCTCAAAATAAGAAAACTAAATACTATATTATCTAGGTTTGCATACATATGTGTTAAAACTATTTTTTAAATCAAAAGAATGATTACAACAAAAATAAGGCTAATGGTTACAGAGTAGCAGGGAGGCAGGGGATGAGATAAGGAAGTATCAGTTAATGTTTATTTTATTATTATGCATATATTTTACATCTATTCTATATGCACTGAATATTACATTGTAAAATGACAGGTTCTATAAGATGGAAGTGATTTTTCCAAGACCATACTGCTGATTAGTGGAGGCACCATAATAAAGAGGTTTCCAGTCTCATACCTCAAAGAACATCCACAATGCTAGGTACATATTAGGAATTAAACAGACATTTACTAATGCAACATGAATTTCATGACTACTTAAAATCATTAATTCCAAACATGGATTCTATAACTCCATTAATAAAGTCTTCTGATTTGATTACATTTTATTTTATTTTGATTACACAGCCTTCATTAGTATCTTTGAAACATAAATGTCTGAATTTCTACAAGAATATTTTAATTTCCCTTCCTTAAAATTTCAAAACAGGTATATATATATATATATATATATATATATATATATATATATTCTGATACTTTCCATCAAAGTACCTAACAAATGATTATGACTTTTAAAATAGATTTTATTTACAGATTTCATTTTCTGAAACTACTCCCTTGCTATGGCTATCAACCTTTGGTTGAATCATTGGCTGTAATAAAGCTGGTACCTAATTCTGCTCCACCAAATTACTATGGTTCTCAAGTACATACATATGAATTATCTACTTACTGCCCCCTACTATCTCCTCGCAGTGTCACTCAGTCAATCCAAGGGCTGCCTCTCTCTATCTACCATTTTGCAACTAATTGTGTTAGATTAGTAAGAATGCCTTTGGTAAATAATAGCAGGTGGTCACTAGCAAAAATAATGGTGGTGTTCCCTAGGAAGCTTGCCTATAATATTCTGGCATCAACAAAAATCATTTTCTCCATTAAGGCTGTTAGGTATGAGTTTAATATAATCAGGATTGAGTTTAATTAATTCTAGAGCATAGCACTAACAAAGGCACAGATCTATATTTAATCTTCAATCATTCAGGTCAGTGTAAAATGAAAAAGTATAACCACTGTTATAAGCCCCTGAATAGCACTTCCTAAAATTTTTCATTATTCCCATCCAAAGTATAAACAATTCAGTTTAAACTTATGACTATTAAAGGGGAAACTAAAATTTGGGGCAGAATCAAATGACAAATCAAGAGATGGAGTCCTGAAGAGTAAAACAGACAATAACCCAACAGAAAATAGTCCAAAAAGTCCACTCCTAGACTGTGAAGCGTAAATACATAGTATAGAATTATAAAACTGGAAGAGAACATAGATATAGATCACCCAGGGGCCCTTGCAGTTCACAGATGAGGAAACTGAGGACATAGGTAACAGAACCGAGCCTGGAAACCCATGTTTTTGAATTCTGTGTTTCTGAACTCCCATTCACTGAAGAATCTTGGACAAGCCAATTACCCTCTCTCTGTCCATTTCCTCAGCTGTAAAGAAAAGGTTAAGGTACTAAAAGTCTCAAAGGTCCTTTACCAGTTCTAGGACTTGCTGAGCTTTACAGACCATATAGCAGCCCATGCCCTTCATTTTACAGATGGAGAGCCTTGCAAACTATAGTTATTCATAGTAGGGTCTTTGATTTCTGGCCTATGGACACTTTAGATTTGCTCATTCAACTTCACAAGATCCTAGGACATAAGTGTAATGGTTAAATTTATGTGTCAACTTGACTGTGCCATGGGTACTACCCAGGTATTTGGCCAAGTATAATTACAGATGTGTCCATGAAGGTGTTTCTGGATGAGATTTAACATTTGAATCAGTAGACTGAGTAAAGCAGATTGTAGTCTGTAATATGGGTAGGTAGGGCCTCATCCCATCAGTTGAAGACCTGAATAGAACAAAAAAGCTGCCCTTGAGTAAGGGACAACTCTTTCTGCCTTAACAGCCTTCAAGCTGGGACACTGGTTTTTCCTGACTTAAGAATTAAACTTAGGCCGGGTGCGGTGGCTCAAGCCTGTAATCCTAGCACTCTGGGAGGCTGAGGCGGGTAGATTGCTCGAGGTCAGGAGTTCAAAACCAGCCTGAGCAAGAGCGAGACCCCGTCTCTACTATAAATAGAAAGAAATTAATTGGCCAACTAATATACATAGAAAAAAATCAGCAGAGCATGGTGGCGCATGCCTCTAGTCCCAGCTACTCGGGAGGCTGAGGCAGAAGGATCGCTTGAGCCCAGGAGTTTGAGGTTGCTGTGAGCTAAGCTGACGCCAAGGCACTCACTCTAGCCTGGGCAACAAAGTGAGACTCTGTCTCAAAAAAAAAAAAAAAGAATTAAACTTAAACAGTGGCTCTTCCTGGGTCTTGAGCCCACCAGCCTTCAGACAGGAACTTAACACCATCAGCTCTCCAAGGTCTCCAGCTTGCCAAATGCAGATCTTGGGTCTTGTCAGTCTGCATAATCCTATGAGCCAATTCCTTAAAATAAATTTCCTTCTATATATGTATACATCCTATTGGATATTTCTCTGGAGAATCCTAATACAATAAGCAAATGTATATAATGAACTAATGCTTATAAAGCACTTAAAACAGTTCCTAGAACTTACAACTCTAGTTTTTGTTGCTATTATAATGGTAAGACAAAGAAAGATAACTTATAACTAAAACAATTCCATAAAACCTGTTAACTTATCAATGAAACCATGGATCAGCAATTCAATGCTCTGATTTATTTATTTTTATTTTTTACTTTTTTTTCTTTTTTGTTTCTTTCTTTTTGGAACATCATGTGACTGAATAATGCTCTGATTTAAATAATTATCTCTGCACAACATCCTAACAGAACACAAATGCCTACACTGAAAATAAAATGAAAAAAAAAAAGATAAAAAAGAAAACCCATTTTGAATTTTGATCCATATAAAATGCTAAGATTATTTCCATCTTTGTGTAATAGGGACTTATGAGACACCACTATCATTTCTGAATATATGGTATACATTAAAATTTCAATAAACTCAAAAAATAATAAAAATACAACTCAATAAAACTACTTAAAATTATTATGAATAAGAATTTGAAAAATATCTAGACAAAAGTTACGCAAAGGCTTACAAAAATTAAAAAAATATTTAATTAGTAAATACTTCATTTGATATTTATAGTGGAGTGCTTTTTGTTTTTTTAAAGACAGGGTCTTGCTGTGTTTCCTAAGATAGAGTATAGTGGCATCATCATAGCCCACCACAACCTCAAACTCCTGGGCTCAAGCAATCTTTCTGCCTCAGCCTCTTGAAGATCTGGGACTACAGGCACAACCATGTGTACAACCATGGTGATGCTCATAAAGTTATTCATTAACTACATCAGAGAATATTAAATACCCAAAATCATAATGAAGAGATATGATGTTGTATATATTACAAAACATAGCATGTGAGCCTAGAGGAAATGTCTTCACTTCTAAAGTATTAGTTTTTTGTTTGTTTTTTACCAAACACAACAGTGATATCTTAAGACTGGCCATCACTCAGTCTTTGATCTTTCAGTCAAGCTCTACAAGTGTATACATGGGGAATAACACTAGAAATACAAACAGAAATCACATTTCATTCATTTGGCAAACATTTATTAAGCACATTCTACATGGCAGGCACTGAGGCATTAGGGATATAGCAATGAGCAAAAACAGTCACAGTTCTTACCTTCATGGAGCAAACCATGTAGAGGGAAGATAGGTACTAAAAATGTTAACAAACAAATATAATAAATAAATGTCAATTGCACAAAGAATATGAAAGAAAGGTTCATAGTGATATGAGAACCTGGGAATCTGGCATTGTCTGAGGAAAGCTCTGGGACAGTTTCCTTGGGAAAGTGATGATTAAGCTGGGCTCTGAGAGGTAAGAGTTGAGGCAATTGACTACAGGAGAAAAGTGTGCCAGGAATAGTATATATAAAGGTCCTTTGTGGCAGATAGAACACAAAAAAATTAAGAAGATTTTTTTGCAGAAATAGAAAAATCCATCACAAAATCCATATGGAATCTCAAGGGACCTCAAATAACCAAACACAATCTTGAAAAAGAAGAACAAAGTTGGAGGTCTCACACTTCCTGATTTCAAAACATATTACAAAAATATGTAATCAAAGTAATCAAAACCATGTGGTACTAGTATAAAGACAGACATATAAATCAAATGGAATAAATAATAGTGATCCCAAAAATAAATCTTCATATATATATATATGGTCAAATGATCTTAAACAAGTGTACAAAGACCACTCAGCAGGGAAAGGAGAGTCTTTTCAACTAAGGGTGCTTGGAAAACTAGATATCTACATGCAAAAGAATAAAGTTGGACCCTTACCTTATACCGTATACAAAAAATAACTCAAAGTACATTAAAGTCCTACATATAAGACTTATAAACTAAACTATAAAGTAAACCTAAAACTATAAAACCCCTAGAAGAAGACATAGGGTAAAAGATTCATGACATTTGGGTTTGACAATGATTTCATGGATAGGACACTAAAAGCAAAGACAACAAAAAGCAAAAATAAACAAATAGAACTACATCAAACTCTAAAACTTCTGCCCAGGCCAGGCATGGTGCCTCACACCTGTAATCCTAGCACTCTGGGAGGCTGAGGCAGGAGGATTGCTTGAGGTCAGGAGTTTGAGATCAGCCTGAGCAAGAGTGAGATCCCATTTCTACCAAAAACAGAAAAAATTAGCCAGGAGCGGTAGAGTGTGCCTGTTGTTGTAGTCCCAGCTACTTGGGAGGCTACGGGAGAAGGATAGCTTGAGCCCAGGAGTTTGAAGTCGCAGTGAACTGAGATGACACCACTGCACTCTACCCAGGGTGACAGAGTGAGACTCTCGCTCTCAAAAAAAAAAAAAAATAATAATTAATTAATTAAAAATAAATAAATAAATAAAAAGTGAAACTTCTTTCCATCAAAGGAAACAATCAACAGAATGAAAAGGTAACCTGTGAAATGTGAGAAAATATTTGTAAATCATATATCTGAGAAGGGGTGTTATCCAGAATATATAAAGAACCCCTACAACTGAGCAACAATAACAAAAAGCTCAAAAAGGTGGGCAAAGAACTTAAGCAGTCATTTCTCAAAAGATGATATGCAAATAGCCAACAAGTGTAGGAAGTGACACTCAACATCACTAATCATCAGAACAATGAAAATCAAAATCACAATGAGATATCACCTACCACCCATTAAGACAGCTATATAAAAATAATAAGTGTTGGTATGTGGGGAAATTAGAACCCTTGATGGTAATGTAAAATGGTACAGCCACTGTTGAAAACAGTATAGAGATTCCTCAAAAAATTAAACATAGAATTATCATATGATCCAGCAGTTTCACTTCTGGGTATGTATCCAACGAATTTAAAGCAGGATCTCAAAGAGAGATATTTGCACACTCGTGTTCATAGCAGAATTATTCACAATACACAAGAGGTGGAAACAACCCAAGTGTCTATACAAGGATGAATAGACAAACAAAATGTGGTACATATATACAATGGAATACTATGAAGCCTTAAAAAGGAAGAAAATCCTGTCACATGGAGAATCCTGGAGGACATTATGCCAAGTGAAATATCAGCTAGTCACAGAAAGACAAACACTGCATGATTCCACTTACGGGAGGTACCTAAAATAGTCAAATTCAAAGAGAATAGAATGGTGGTTGCCAGGGACTGGGAGGAAGGGCAAGTGGGAATCATTTAATGGGTATAGAGTTTCAGTTCTGCAACATGAAAAAGTTCTAGAGATCTGTTGAACACAATGTGAGTATACTTAGCACTACTCTACACTTTAAAAAAAAGCTAAGGTGGTAAATTTTATATTATGTGATTTTACCACAATTAAAAACAAAAATTACATAAGAAGTGAAGAGCTGTGGAAAACTGTCAGTTCCTCAAAAAGTTAAACACAGAATTACTGTATGACCCAACAATTCCATTCCTATATACTCAAGAAAATTGAGTATATAGGACACATATCTGCACAAAAACATGTCCAAAAATGTTAAATGCAGCATTACTCATAATAGCCAAAAGTATAAACAACCCAAATGTCCATCAGCTGAGGAATAAACAAAATATGGTATATCCATACAATGGAATATTATTTAGCCTTATAATGAAATGAAGTACTGACATTAATACATGCAGCAACATCGATGAACCTTGGAAATATGCTAAATGAAAGAAGTCAGTCACAAAGGAGCACATATTATATGATTCTACTTATGTGGAATGTGTAGAACAGACAAATCCATAGAGATAGGATAAGAAAGTAGACTGGTAGTTGCCAAGGGCTGGGGGATGCAGAATCGGGACTAACAGCTAATAGGTACAGGGTTTCTTTTTGAGGTAATAACAAATGTGCTCGATGGAATGAGATAGTTGTGATGGCTGTATGACTTAGCGAATACACATTAAAAACCACTGTGATAAATTTTATGTTATATGAATTATATCTCAGGTTTTTTGTTTGGTTGGTTGGTTTTTTTGAGACAGAGTCTTACTGTTGCCCAAGCTAGAGTGCCGTGGCGTCAGCCTAGCTCACAACAACCTCAAACTCCCAGGCTCTAGCAATCCTTCTGCCTCAGCCTCCCGAGTAGCTGGGACTACATGCATGCGGCACCATGCCCGGCTAATTTTTTCTATATAGCTTTAGTTGTCCAGCTAATTTCTTTATATATATAGTAGAGACGGGGTCTCGCTCTTGCTCGGGCTGGTTTCAAACTCCTGACCTTGAGCAATCCGCCTGCCTCGGCCTCCCAGAGTGCTAGGATTACAGGCGTGAGCCACCGTGCCCAGCCTATATCTCAGTTTTTAAAAGTGAATGAAAAAAATTAAGAGAGAGAGTAATAATACCAGCAAGGTATTTATTTAATCAGTGGAAAGTCACTGAACATACCTTCAGGTATGCACTTGTAAAAGATTCCTCTGGGGCTGTGTGGAGGGTGACTTGGAGAGGACAGGAGTGGATGAGATCATTTATTGCAATGGTCCAGATTAAGAGATATTAGTAGCTTGGACTTGGATGGTGGTAGAGGTGGGCATGAAGAGAAGTGGGTGGATTTGAGAGCATTCTCAGAAATAGAATCTATTAGATTTGCTGGCATATTAGATGTGGGGGATGAAGAGAAAAAGGGAGTATTAAGGTTGCCTGCTATTCATCTGTATTTGGAGCTAAAAAAAAAAGTTGACTGCTAGGTTTCTAGCTTGAGCTACTAAGTAGGAGATAATGTTTATTAAAAGGGGGAAGACTGGAGGAGGAACAAATATGAAAGAGGAGAGATGCTGATGACTTAGACAAGAGTAGCAGTCATGACGTTAAAGAAAAAGTGGCATCAACTGGGCATGGTGTGGTGATGAATTGGTTATGAGGAAATAAGATGCAACTCATGTCCTGGTAAGTCAGAATCATGTGGTCAGATCTGAAAGTCCATTAAAAGCCATGTTATCTGATGGCAGTGAAAAGAAGTATTATGGTAAGGAATATGCTCCTGAACAAAGGCCTGATACTCAGCTTTTTAAATAAATGACCATCTGTGCTCAAGATAACAAACTACCACCCTCTCGCCATGTTGTAAAAAAGTTCCCAGAATTATGCACTCATCATTTAAGCAAGGCAACTAAGGTAACCAATCATACAATATTATATGAAGTAGTATCATGATATATTACCCCAAATGCTTATTTCATCCCAGTCCCTGCCTTATAGTTCCTGCTCCAAATCAGAAGATTGAGGACATGGACTCATTGGAGTCACTGGTTTCAGAAAGGAGTGTCTATGAGAAGTAGCTACAGCTATTGTTGTGGAGACCAAAAGCCACCTGATGTCCATTTTTACCACTCCCTTTTATATACTAGAGCAAACATAAGGCATTGAAGATCAAGGTTTTAGTCTTTCTGCTGTGTTACAGTCTGGATGTTTGTGTCCCCCTCAAAATTCTTATGTTGAAATCCTAACCACCAAGGTGATGGTATTAGGAGTTGGGGCATTTGGGAGATGATTAGGTAATATGAGTAGAGCCCTCATGAATCAAATTACTGCCTTTATAATAAAAAAGAGACCCCAGAGAACTCTCTGGCCTCTTTCCCCCATGTGAGGATCCAATGAGAAGTTGGCAGTCTGCAACCTGAAAGAGGGTCCTTACCAGAATCCAATCATGCTGGCACCCTGACCTCAAACTTTCAGCCTGGAGAACTATGAGAAATAAATTTCTGCTGTGCCAGGTACAATGGCTCATGCCTGTAATCCCAGCATGTTAGGAGGCCAAGGTGGGAGGATCACTTGAGCCCAGGTGTTTGAGACCAGCCTTGGCAACATAGTGAGACTCCATCTCTACAAAAAATTAAAAAAGTTAGCAGGGGCTGGTGGCACATGCACTTACAATACCAGCTACTCAGAAGGCTGAGGCAAGAGATCACTTGAGCCCAGAAGTTCAAGGCTGCAGTGAGCTATGATCATGCCACTGTACTCTAGCCTGGGTGACATAGTGGGGCCATCTCGATCAATCAATCAATCAATCAATCAATTTCTGTTGTTTATAAGCCACCCAAACTATGTTACTTTGTTATAACAGATAGAACTTGCCCTCTATATTGTCTGGTTCTCCTACTGTAAGTGCCATAAACAATAACCCTGCACCATTGCTCAGGTAACTGCCTCCTCCAGTAATGAAATAAACAATTTAAACAATCCCTAAAATCTCACAACCTTCAGTTCTTTGAGTCCTCAAAGGCCCAATTCACATGTTACCTACCTCTCTATAAAGCTCTTCCCAGCTACTAAAGCCACAGTGAGAGCCAGTGCCTCCTTCTGAATGCCTACTGCACTCACCGCGTGTCTCTCAAGAGGATGGCACTGATGATCACCTTGGGGGATGAGGGGTTGGTTCTGTGTGCTTGTCTTTTGTCTCTTCTGCCAAACTGCAAGCTACTGGAGAGCAGGGTTATCATTACATACCCTTCCAACACTATGCAGGGCATAAGTGTTCAAAGAAAGCTGTGATTCCTATGAATGTTTTCAGAAAAGAGGCCAAAGTAAATTACGCACTATACTATAGATCCTTTAATCCATATTACTTCAAACTACATTAATTGTGAAGCTTAAAGAACATCCCCATTGCTTATACAACAGGTGTAGCTTACATAATCTGCTCTACCCAGCTGTTACTTATTTGTGACAATTCCCTCCTGGCTTCTGCTCTCTGTCACATCTGTGGGATTTACTGCACCTTCCAGTATGATTTTCTGATTTATTCCTTCCTCAAATCATAAACAAATTGTTAATTTTCCTTTATGATAACAGTAAAAAAGGCTGAAACTTAAGAAAAACCAGAGAGCTATCCCTGGGGTTTTCCATGACTACAAAATGCAAAAATAAAATCCTGAAATAAAACGGTATTTGTAAATATTGCCATACAATTCATCTATTAGCTCAAGGATTTGTTTTTCCTATATAGTCTTCCTTGACAAAATACTCTTCAGTATGCCCACTATGAAACTGTGTTACCCAAAAGGTTCTGAATGGAATGAGTAATGGTGCAAATGATTGTTGGGATTATGGGCAAATGAATGGAACAAGGATGAGTGGGAGCAGTAACTAAAGTCCAAAAGAAAGGAAAAATGAAAATCCACGAACTTGGTGATGCTCCAGAAAGGAAACCAGCAAGTGTTGACGCTAAACTGGCAGAAACATCAATACTTCCTGGCTCCCCCACTGGGGGCATCAATTTACCACTGGCAGGCTGATCTTCCGATGCACGTGACAAATAGTGAATGCTTTCAACAATATGAAAAGGAATGACTTATAATCAAGAAGCATGGCTGTGGGCAGCAATGAAAAGAAGGTGTGATTCCTGGGGGGTCTGAGTCTCAGCTCTGCTGCTGATCACCTTAATGATCTTGAGCAAATCATTTCCCATCACTGAAAAATGCCAGTGTTTTACAATATTAGTGTGATGGAAAGAGTTAACACAGTAGGCCTGAAACTGCTATTCTTATAAAGGCCTGCTTACAAAGTTGGTACCTGGCTGGTGTCTGGGGACTTGGATTTTAGGAGAGTTTCCACGACCCTAATTGATAAGAAAGAGTGCCTCACTGTACCTAAACCGTACAAATAGGGTTTATGCTGAATACCTGCTTTCCTTCTCAGAGTCTGCAATTTTGGTATGTACCAGGTGGAGAGTACCTAAGTGACAAGCTCCCAATAAAAAACCCTGGGCACTAAGGCTCTAATGAGCTTCCCTGGTAGACAATATTTCACACATGTTGTCACAACTCATTGCTTGGAGGAATTAAGCATGACCTGTGTGACTTCAGTGCAAAAGGACTGTTGGAAGCTTGCACATGGTCTCCTCCAGACTTGGTCCCATGTGCCTTTTCCCTTTGCTGACTTTGCTTCTCTTCCTTTTGCTGTAATAAATCACAGCCTCAAGTATACACTAAGTCCTGAGTCCTGCTGATGAACCACTGATCCTAGGAGTGGGGAGGGGGGGCTCTGACAAAACTGGTATAGTGTTGAATAGCATACCAAACATTTTTTCCAACAATCTTGTGAAGTAGCTATTATTCCTGTTTTATAGATGAAGAAATTAAAGTTCAGAAAGGTAAACAAAGAGTATGCTCAGAAAATAAACATTTCAGTGTTTACTATATTATATATGGGTGTTCTCAAATTTTAGTGAGCCTAAGAACCACTTAGAGTGTTTGCTTGAATGCAGTTTCCTGGAACCTATCACCTGAGACCTGGATTGAGTGAGTTTGAGGCCCAGGAATCTGTATTTATAATAAGCATCCTCACATCTGTAATCCCAGCATGCTGGGAGGCCAAGGCAGGAGGACAGCTTGATACCAGGAGTTAAGAGACCAGCCTGGGCAATACAGCAAGACCCTGTCTCTACAAAAAATAAAATAAGCAAGTGGTCCAAGGACCAAATTTCAAGAAACACTTCTATGTATATGAATATGTATATGAGCTACAGCCTTCGGTGCCCAATTTCTCAAGCTCAGTAGTAAATGGCAGAAGTAGGACTTGCACTAACTCTTTTAACAAGGTTGAAGCTCTTTTCATAACACAACTGCTTCCAAATCCCTCAAACTCTACAGTTCCTCTGGTTTGCTGTCTTCTTGCTACAGGTGTCCATCCAGCTGGTGGCAATTGGGTGCAAACAGGAAAGTATCTTACATTTCCAGCACCAAATACTAAGTGGTATCCTGAATCCAAAGAATGAACACTTATCAAGGTAAGTCAAATGATATAGCTCTTTGAGAATTAACACTGCAGCTTTGATTTTCAAAATGGATTTGATGTGCTGGTGGCAACAGAAGATATAAGTTTGTCAACTGCACCTAATACAATATGAACTTGTTTATAATTTTAGAAGCTGAGGACAGGATATTAACTATAAAGTTCTATGAGTGGCCATAACAGGGAAGGGGGTTAAAGATTATCTTTCTGGTAGATAGAGAAAAACGGTCTTAAGTAAATGGCAAACTTTTTAAGTGGGCATGTAATTATTATCTTTTCTCATTTAAAATTAAGTATAGTTAGTACTTTGTTCACTGAAAAGGAAATTATTTTCAATGCTATACACTTATCTGTAGCCCATTCCAAAATACATAAGCTTCTTGGTGGCTGCTTACTCAAATGATCATTTTTCTTCTGTTATTACTGACTCAGGCTGTTACCAATTCAGTTCAAAACAATTCAGCAAGTATTAATTGAACATCTACTGTTTACCTGATGCTGTGCTAGCTACAAGATCATTACCAAGAACACTGTTCTGATTTTTCCAAGAATACTTTGGTGAAAAGAGAAAGGGACTAGGAAAACTTGCCACCTTAACACTTTATGACAACATATAATAGAAGAGCATAAAAAACAAATTAAGATATCTGCTTGAAGAGTGCAGGCCTCAACAATCCTCCCACATTCTATTAAATAAATATGGGGCAAAAATCAATGACAGTCTATACCTCACAAATATAAATTAACCTCCTAAATCTGGATATCCATAGTCCAACATCATCTATAAACTACATCTTCTTCTACAATCAAGAAGTTAGCCAAATCAGCAATCCATCCATACACTGCAGTAATTGAGGGGCTGTCTGCCAATGTGTTGGTATAGGGCATCCTGTACCCATATCTGCAGTGCTGAGCACTCATTCATCATTAAGCTGCAGCAGTGTTAACACATGCTGCAGTTGTGCTAATATGTTTGTTTCACAATCACCACTCAGCTACCCTTATATCAAGCCAAAAGGGCAAATGTTAAGTGACTGGAAATAAACTTGAAAACAGTACCTAATCCACTTGTGTAAGCCAAGAATTTGCCTCCACCCAACCAGAAAAATTTCCCCGATCCCAAGGATTCCAGACCTAAAAGGCTAATCTGTATAAAGCACTACAGATACACAGGAAATTCTATCACCTTGAAGAAAAAAAATTGTAATTGTATTTTGTATCCTATACATTCACCCTTTTTGAGAGAAGTGATCAACCAGGCTAGACAAGCAGTTAGTCTTGATGATTTTTTTCCATCATTCAACAAACCAGTGTTTGAATTCACTCAATGGGCTAGTTCTTTACACATCATGCAGACATAGGGAGTTTACTAGTGGTTCAGGGGTCACCGGCCATCCTTTACCTCCCAGAACCCACTGCCCAGCAGGTGGTCAACTGGCAGCTAGAGCAAGAAAACAAGCTCATTTGGACAGTTGCATCAATATGAAAATGGCCAGCTTCACCTGCCCAAATCTCACCTCTGCTAATAGGCCATTAGGAAAACACTGGAAACTACCTGATGTATAGGCACTCAATATTACCCACTAAAGGGCTGAAATATTAGTAATAATCATAAAAAAGGAGTAAACAGAAAACCCTTACAGAAGGTATTTGGGAGGCATTCAGAGTTTTATGCTGCTTTATCAGTAAAAGCAGATCAGGAAAAAAAAAAGACAAAAACTGTTTTCACTGTGTAAAGATTTACTTCAAGTTATAGTGGTTCATTCCTAAACAGTTTACCCACATTGCACAGGACTAGTCTAGTATCTATTTACAAAAGAACAATTTGCCATGTATAGGTCATATAAAATGAGTCAAATGCGACAAACTCCTTTTTATCTGACATCCAAACAACCAGAAAATAATTGATATTGTACAATCTATTTTTGGTAGAAAGACAAATGACAAGGAAGTATATAACTTATTCACAAAGATGAAAATTCTTGATATGTCACAAACATATTAGATGCCGTACAGTTACCATGCCCTCTATATCTATAGTCATGCGTGTAATGATAATTAAATCTCATGAAGACAGGAACTTTATCTGTCTTACTCACCTATATATCCCCAGAATCTATCACAGTGCCCAACACATAGTAGGCGTTCAGTAAATATTTGTTCAATGAAGTAATGCTCTGCAAAACCATAAAGTGCCTTAATCATCTAAGAGTCAGTATAGTTTTGGTATTAGATGCATTTATTTTAATTCTCAGGAAACTGATAATCGGTATATGGTATACCCCAATTAACTAGAACTCCTCATTCTTCAATCATTCTGGATAAGAAGTGGTTTGCTATAAATCACTGCCTATAAATAAAGGTTATTATTCATGTGAAACATACAAAAGTTGTACTTTCACCAATTATTATTAAATACCCATGCACCACGCACTGTGCTAGGAGCTAAGGACACACTGTAAACTGTCCCTGTTTAGGATAGCCTTTCAAAATTAGGGTTCCTCATCTCCTATTGTATAGGAGAGAAGTTAATTTATTATATATAGTGCATGCCCTAGGCATTAGTGCTAATTCTCTCCAGGTTGAGAAAGACTGGTCTAGGGAGCCATACAAGTTAAAAGGCAATTATAATAGTATATGATAAAAAGGTTGCTTTTAGGTAGGGTCAAGTTCAACTGCTAAACCTAGACCTGTATGAACAATCTAGTAAGAGTGAAGATTTCCAGACCATTTGTAATGCTTGTGTAAATACAAAAATACTACAACACACATGCAGACATATTTCCAAACATAATCAATAAAATCAATATTTTCCATGCTTGGCAATGTCAGACCAAGGTTATTATTAAAGTGAAAGAGAAAAACAATGTTTAATTACCCTGATAATTTAAGGAAGAAACCAAAAACCTTCTTGCTCCTGGAAAAAAAAAGCAATTACCTGAATTATTTTGTTAATTGCCTCCATATATTGCTTCATTAGACGAGCCTTGCCTTGGACTCAAAATAATAAATTAGCTAACTATTTCATTAATTCTTATTTTGCATTTTTAGTCTTATTTTGAATTTTCATTTTCCTTATGCAGTTTAATTTCTTTCTAGTCCTGGGTGTTTTCTGCATGATATTATGAATATATGCTGCGTGCTTTACAGAACCAAAGCAGTTTGAGAGCTTCTAGAACCAGAGATATAAATTTACTCCAGTATTTCACACTCATAATTAATCTTTCATGTATCAATGATCTAGAAATTCATACCTGTTAAATATCACTCTCTGCAAACTAAATTGATAGCATCCAGTAGACTGGCCAAGTCCCCCAGTCTACTTTATCAAGGAAATATCTTATTTTGAATGAACTAACTTAATAAGCCAAAAAGTGAAGGGAATTGTTTAGACTCTCAATAAACCTTTAAACCCATCTGAAAATGCTACTATAGTCACTAAAATTTTATTAAAACAAGAGACAATAACATAAAAGTCCATGACCCTTAAAGTCTCATATAGCCCAGATTTCTGATTAAACATGTCTTTGAAGGAAATAAATTGTACAAAGCTACTATTATTTATTTATTGTATTTATGGAGATGTTCACTGAGAACAGACAGTGCTTTTATTGCACTCAAAGACATCCAACTTTTAAATCTTTTAAGACATCCTCTACATGCCTAAACCCTAAAATGCTATACACCAAATCCACCAATTTCTTTCTACCTCAAAACTGTCAAAAGGAAAGTCATAATTCATCAGAAAGGCAGGAACACGATTATTAATGGCAAAGACGTCAAGGCCATGTCTTTAAAAAAATACAATGAATCACACTATTTCTTTTAGCTTGAAATTGGAAAACCTCAGAAAATAAATGGCATTTTTAAAACCGGCTGGTCCGATGGTAGTGGGTTATCAGAACTTATTAACATTAGTGTCACTAAAGTTGGTATCCAACCCCCACTGCTAAATTTGACTGGCTTAAAAAAATTTTTAAAAAAATGATATGGCAAACACAACTGAGCTATAGAAGATGATGCTACTCTTTGAATGAGATTCTTATTTCCCACTTCAGGTTTAAGATAAAAAGAAAGCACTTCTCTAACATGCAGTCTCTAGTTTTCAATGACCAATAACCACAATCAACACCACCATAAATCTATTTCACATTCAAAGCCAAGTTTAGACACACAGGTGTGAACTAAAATAAAATTTTAAGGCTTACCCCTGCACCTGCTGACAGAATGGACCCCCTCATGGCCAAAGGAATATCCTAAAACTAAATTGTCTGCCAGGAGAAGGAAGGTCAGACATGCCTTATCATGCCCCCCCCCCTTCTCTGAGGCATCCTTTGTAACCCATTAACAGGCCTAAGGGTATGCAAGACAAACCTGCAGGTCCTCAATTTACACAGCAAATCTATGTTCTATAGCTTATCACTGATGAATAGCTCCTTAAGTTGAAACATTCCAAGCCTTTAGACAAAGCTTCATGTCTTTAACCAATTACAAGGCAAAGAATCTTCAAACCCATCTATAACCTGTGAGTCCTGGCTTCGAGATGGCCCACCTTTTCAGGCCAAACCAATGTATGCCTGCCACATATTGACTTATGACATTACCTGTAACCCCTGTCTCCTGAAATGTATAAAACCAAACTGTAACCCAACCATGATGAGTCCACTTGCTCAAGGCTTCTTGGGTATGGCTCTGGGTCATCATGGCCCTCAAATTTGGCTCAGAGTAAATCTCTTTAAAATTGTTTTACAGAGTTTGGCTTTTTTTTTTTTCTGTTGACAAGATTGTCGCCCAGACGTGGGGCTGAGAGAAGACTCAGGACTGCCAAAGGAGTAGCCAACTCGGCACCAGGTACCAGCATGGCCCTTTTGGGCCTTCCGACTCCGAGCTTCTCCTTTGGTGGAACTGGTAAGTCCTCCTGAGCCCCGGACCTCCCATTTTTGGTTGATGGTCTGGTTGATGGTCTTGGTTTACTCTGAGCTGGTTCTTTTCCTAGGAATTGTTGTTTGGGATCCTAACTTAGATTTGGAGGTGCATTCTAAAGGGTCTTCTCCATTATCTTTTTATCCTAAAATTAATCTCAATTGGCTTTTCTGTGCAGTTTTGAAAGAGGAAACTTAACTGTCCTGTTTATAGATAAATGAGAGACTGAGTTCCTCAGCTCCTAAAAGAAGGGGCATCTTAATCTCCTCCCAGCCTTGGCAGCCCTGGGTGACCTCGGTCCTGAGTGGGAGTTGCCTGGGGCGATTGCCCAATATGCAAGAGTGGCCCCACAGGGAACCCCCCAACAAATTAATTAAAAGAAGGCTCATCCAGGAAATGCATATAAGAGCTGATCACTCTGTTTTGAGCCCTCTGGGAGGTACTAAACCGTAGAGAGAGAAACTGAGACACTTAATAGGATGGGACCCACTCAGTGGTGACACATTGAGGAGCCTCACCCACAATTAGCACACTCTGATCCACGACACCAAACCCTGTATTACAGTTCAGTTGCTTCTCTTGAAGAAAAATGGGAAATCCCTTAAAAATGAGGAAAGAGGCCGGGCGCGGTGGCTCAAGCCTGTAATCCTAGCTCTCTGGGAGGCCGAGGTGGGCGGATCATTTGAGCTCAGGAGTTCGAGACCAGCCTGAGCAAGAGCGAGACCCCATCTCTACTATAAATAGAAAGAAATTAATTGGTCAACTAATATATATATAGAAAAAATTAGCTGGGCATGGTGGCACATGCCTGTAGTCTCAGCTACCTGGGAGGCTGAGGCAGCAGGATTGCTTGAGCCCTGGAGTTTGAGGTTGCTGTGAGCTAGGCTGATGCCACGGCACTCACTCTAGCCTGGGCAATAAAGTGAGACTCTGTCT
>VSMD01131758.1:0-102834 GCA_008750895.1 Mirza zaza
GAGCAATCCGCCTGCCTCCGCCTCCCAGAGTGCTAGGATTACAGGCATGAGCCACTACGCCCCGCCAATTCCTGTTGTTTCAAACCACCTAATCTATTGTATTCTGTTATAGCAAAGTGAACTGACTAAGACAGTAGCTTAGGTCACCACTTTCTTTTGTATTCAAACATATTTCCTTGACATTAGGCCCTAGCCTCTTTGCGTGGGCGGGACGTCCTTATTTCCTTTCTGTGTAGTAATGTCACGTTCCTCTAGAACAAGCAAGTCTTGATAATTTTGTGTGTGCTCAAAGAACAGGGCAAGGCCAGCATGAGCGGTTGTGACTTCAGGCACCACAAAGAGACACCGGCCACAGGGCAGGCGGTGGCTAATGTTGGCTCCGAGCTCTTGCTCCTGCCTCTGCCCAGCGAGGACAGAGGCTCTGCGTGGATCGGCCTCCCCTTGCGGGGAGCTGCCGTGCGCTAATGCAAGCCTCGCCCCGCAACGCTGGCTGGGGCTCGGGGGAGCCTGGACCACATGTGGTCACCTCCATGACAATGGGGCCACCGTCTTTAGTAGCATTCTGACACCCCTAACTCGAGATATTGATTAGATTGCAATATGTTGTGCTTTCCTTTTCTACTAAGCCTTTTTGTGTTAGAAAACAATCATAAGAGATTTGTACTGATTCCTTTATCTTACTGTATCCACCTAGAGGGAGAGGGGCTCAACACTATATAAGGAAATTTAAGGGACGTGATATGGGAATTGTCAGCCGGAGTCCCGGTCTCTGGCACTATGGCCAGCAGATTGCAGTAGGAGTTGTCGGATACAGTTGTTCCCAGACAATTCAGTTTTGGCAAAGTTTTACTCAACAGCTGTGACCGCTGCATGGTTGGAGCCGTGCCAGTGTTGCTGGGGACACGCGGAACCACACAGAATCTGGAAGGAGCAGGTGCATCAGGGCTTAGAATGTGGGGGAAGGTGTGATGCCACACCTGCTGCAGGCGGAGCAGGATCTCTCAGCCATGGCACCATTCCCATTTGGAGCCAGGCAGTTCTCTGCTGTGGGGCTGCTCTGTGCACTGTACGACAATTAGTGGCATCTCTGGCCTCTACTGGTTAAGAGCTAATAGCGTTACCCCAGTTATGACAACCATAAAAATCTCCAGATGCTGCCAAATGTTCCTGGGGGCGGCAGCAAATCTCCCCTGGGGAGGACCCCTGGTTGAAAGGGAGTGCAGAGGGGGTCTGGGCAAGGCCGTGGCGCCAGGTGGAAGGTGGCGGTGGGGCAGGGTGTGGGCACCTGGGTACCAGGTAGGAGCCCAGAAGCCTGAGCCAGAGAGTGAGAAAGCCCGGGCAGACAGAACGGGAGCTGGTGATCGCACTAGAAACAGCAAGTCATTCTTTAAACAAAAATACCTACCATTTATCGAGTACTGAGTTCACGTCAAACGTTTTAAACATACCACCCCACGTAATCCTCACAATCATTCATTTTGCAAATATAGACATTGAGGCTTGGAAAGCTACAGCAACTTGATAAAGCTACAGCTTTGTATCAGCAGACACAGGAGTTTCTATCTGGGCCCGTAATCAATACTGTGAAAGGGTCTAATCCCCGAGGCGGGCGCTGTTCCCGTCCCGCCTTGCCCTCTCTGGACCCTAAATCAATGCAGATCAGTGGGGAACTCTATAATTAAACAAAGGTGTCATTTCATCACATAGGAGCTAGAAATAGTAGCAAGGCTCATGAGAGGCATAATAATGTCTGAAAACTGCTTACATAACTCTTTCATGGCTACCTGTATGGTTTTTTTTTAGTGGGAACGCCCTATTTAGAATAAGCACCAAAGTCCTCACAGCGACTGCCCTCCCCCCACCCTGAGACCCCTCCGACTACCTGCTCCCTACCCGGTTGGTCTCTGGTCACTCCTTTCTGGTGGTCCTAGAAACCCACCCAGCTTTTGCACATGCTGATTCTTTTGCCTAAAATGCTCTTCCCCAGTGAGCTGCTTGGCCAACTCCCTCGCCTCCCCTAAATGTTCATCGGAAAGCACCTGTCAGTAAGATTGTCCCTTTTCTCCATAGTCACGATCTTCTGACTTACTAATTCATTTTACTTATTTCCCTTATCGTCTGGCTTCCGCTTCTAGGATGCAAACTCCATGAAGGTGAGAAGTTTGGTCTGTAATGCTCGCTGCTGTAGACTCAGAGACCTTGGAACAGTGTCCGGCACGTAGTAGGTGCTATTCAAAATAATTTTGAATCAATGAGTCAATTTCCCTGTTGGACAGGTTGATTGGATAAAATGAAAGGATATGTCCTGGTGTCTGTAGAAGCCAAGTCTCACTCTGCTGTATCCGGAGTCTCTGCCGCCTCTCTCCACCCCCTCTGTCAGCCAAGGCGTCCCGGAAAAGAAGTCGACGATACGGCCTGGTGCTTTTCCGCAAAGTCACGCTCTGCTGGATCCTCGTGAGTTCGAGCTTGTCTTGGCATGAAAAGAATAATCACATTTGGGGGAATGGAAGTAATTACTCCATATTGCTTAATATACCTAATAACTGTTTAATAAAGGATATAAAAATTTCCCTGCTTTTTACCTTAGTAAATGTCACTCAATCTATAATCTAATTACTTCTATTTTCCATTTAGAAAATTAATTCATTTTTGAAATGAAAAAGCAGCTGAGAAATTTTCCTTTCTGGCCAAAGCCTTAGAAACTCAGATGAGTTTGTGGACCTCCCGGCTCTCAGAGGTCAAGAGCAGAGCTTTCTGATCAGCTAAATGGACTCCCACTTATGTCACTGCTCCTTGAGTTTGACCTGGAGCAGATCAATTAAAGCAGATGCACGTTCCTCAGGTTTCTCTCCCTCCCCCTCTGTCTTCCCGTTGCTTCTTGCAGGAGACTTGCTCGATGCGGAGAGATCTTAGCCGCGACATTACCTGCAGCAGGAGGGGCCTCAGTGTCTCTGCAGCTTAGTCTCCCCATCTGTGAAGAGGAAAAGAAAAATGAAATTAATTGTGTCAAGCACCTACTGTGAGCTGGAAATCTAGCTGACCATTCCGTACACCTTTTGTCATTCAGTTCCCAAACCTTCGTTAAGTTGAATGGATGAATAATGATCACATTAATATTGTCTAACGTTTAATAAGTGCCTATTACCTTACAAGTGTTATGCTAAGTATTTTACATGAATTTTTTTACATCAACTAACTCACGTAACAACTCTATAAGGTAAGCAAGGTAATTCCATTATTAGCCCCATCTCCTAGGTAAGAAAATGTGTGTTGAGTGAGGGTAAATAATAAGTAGTCAAGCCTGATGTTGAAGTAGAGATCATGTTTTCCTCGTTTCAACAAAGCTCACAATTTTCCAATGCTCTTCCCACTGTCACCTAGCTGGTCTGTGGCAGGTTGGACTACTAAGTATCCCTCCATTACATTCCATGCTGATCTTCTCCAAAGTGTTTTCCGGGCCTGTGTGATGCTCCATTTGACACTGAGACATGCAAAAGTGCAACCGACTGCAAAGGTGCCCACGCAGCATGGTGTGCACACTGGTGGACAGAGCTGAGATTCTGCAGCCCTGGGCCTGCTGGCCGGCCAGCATGGCATGCCTGTGTGGGTCCCCAGTGGGCTGAGCTCCCCAGCGGAAGACTCTGTTTGCAATGTGAGTGCTAGCCAGCTGCTGAGGAGGGAAGAGTTGAAACACAGCAGCGACTTGTGTGGCTGCTGCTCTGGGGCAGGGAAGTCCCCCAGGAGCAGTCTGAGAATGGAGCCTTTGGAGATAGAGGAGGCCCCTGCGGTGCTGGAGGGCATGGGGAGGGTTGGGGGGAGGGTTGGGGAAAGGCGACAAGAAGCCAGAACACAGCAGGGACCAGACATTAGAGAGGTTTGAAAAGCAGCACATTCCCTCTTTGGCAGGGCTGAAGCTTGGTCCAGGCGATTTCACTGATGCCTGGCGTTAATGATGAGCCTGGATTTAGAAAGGGAAGCGGTCTTGCTGGGGGCTGGAGTGGCATTATCAGACCACAGCAGTCTCATTCTAAAAACTGACAAACCAAATACTAATTACAAGTTTTCTTTCAGTAAGGAGACTCTAATGGATTCTGGGCTTTTTGTTCTTTTCCACCCAGTGATAACAATTGATTGTGACTCAATCTGAATAATACTTTCCTCCTTTCTCTAGCTCCCTCCAGACAGTAAGGGTGCAGCCCCTGAAGCAGAGGAACTTCTGGAAGGTTTGCCTTGTCCTAGGCTGACACTTGTTTCCAGGGCCTCAGGCAATCCCTGCCTTGAACATTGTGGGCCCCGTTAGTATTAGTATCAGCTACCATGTTTCCTCGAAAATAAGCCCTACCCATAAAATAAGCCCTAGCAGGATTTCTAAGCATTTGTGCAATAGAAGCCCTACCCCTAAAATAAGACCTACTGATGGGTGTGGCTACGCAGCCCATCTGCACAACCCATGCGTGTTGTCCCGGAGCGGGAAAGAAGACGAGCAGCCCTTCTCATCTGCCCCATCGTGACAGCTACTGTCCCAGAGGTGACCAGAAAGGTGCCGGCAGCCCCACCAACAAGGTCGGCTCCCCCTGTCAGGTCTCGGCCAATGGTTCTAAAGGAAATAGAGTCACAAGAAATTCAGGATGGAATTTGGGGTTTGGAGAGTTATGGTGATGTTCCAGAAGAAGACGACTTAACTATATTTGAATAAATGTAGATTGTTGTATCGCACTTAAAAAAAAAAATCACACATCTCCTGAAAATAAGCCCTAGGGTGTCTTCTTTAGGAAAACTAAATATAAGACCCTGTCTTATTTTGAGGGAAACGCAGTAGCACTGATACTGGGGTGACGGTGATGTCTGGCCAATGTCCACGCGTGGTAAAAAGAATGATGTTCTTTTCCTTGAACCACCTGAGACAATTCCCAGGGAGGATGTTTGAACTGCAGAAAGAGGGAGGGTTGTGGTGGCTGGTTCCGGTTTCACGGGGCGCATTTCTAAGCCAGACCGGGGAGGGCCTTGGTGGGACGCAGAGGCCAAAAGAATCCAATACCCAGTTCTCCAGGGAGACCGGGTGCCATGAAAGGAACCACTGATGGGAATGCAAGGGTACCCCTCCACACACCCGTCATTCTTGAGCTGTCAACTTTAAGTACAGACGGGTCGGAAGATGATTGCTATTAAAAAGAGTCATTCAAATGGTTTTTCTTAAAGAGCAAAGCTCTTTGCAAAGTATAATGGACCACACACCTTTCAAACCTAGAAATGACTGGTGAGGAAGACAATGGGCTTTTCCACTTAATTTTACAGGTTTAAGAATTCAAACCTGCATGAGGCTAGATGCAGAAGATGGATTGGGAAGTCCTGGTAGGACTCGGGACTGTTGATAGGGACCAGTGACTTTGCCCCTAGTTCCCTCTGCCTACGGAAAACACCTTCTTCCTTCTTGTCTGTTTTTCTAAGATTCTGCACCGATTATGTTCACTATTAGAATTTAAAGGATAAAAATGCATAACATGAATTGAAACAAGACAAATGGAGCTCGAGTAAGAGAAATGTTATTTACTGAAGTGGGGATGAGTGTACAACACATTTTTAACAGTTACATTTTAGGTAAAGCATATGCTCAAAAGTTATAAACTTCCATATTTTAAGTCAAGGAAAATAATTATAATTCATTTTTGGTCATCAAGATTGTGAACCTGCCAGGAATTGTGGTGGGTGCTGGGAATAGTGTAGTTCATCATGGCAATGAGAAATTGGCCTCTGGCTTTGCATAAGTACAACCAGGAAACTGGTTGGGTACCCAGTAGGGTTATTCCTTTCAATGTGGCATTATTTGATATTGCACCATTTCTTGGATCCGTCAAGGTTACATTTTACTTATCTATATTTTCTATTTCTTTTCATAGTGAGAATGTATTAGTTTTCAAAGAAAACAAGTTGTATTATAAAATATACAATATGTATTTTGCATCCTTTTCAAAATTTACAATGCACCTTTGTGCGTGGATGCTACTCTCACGGAGGGAAGCAGGGCATTGGGTGAAGGACTGAGGCCCTGGCCACTCTGTGACCGAGACTACATGCCCAGCACATGGCGTAGTGCCTGCCTGGTAGCAGAAACCTAATGAGCTGTAGCTGTTATAATGCTGACATTTTATTTGCCTTCCTAGTTTGTAAATATCTTGCATCACGTCAAATCCTACGAAACTGCTCGTATTTGCCCAGGTTTTATCTACAAAAATGGCAATTTTATACAGATGAACCTGATAGTAATAGGTTATATAGTGGTAATATGTGAATATAGTATCAGCAGCCTTGTACTGAGGTATCTGCGGTTGCTGGGATCTAAGGGATGGAGGTGGGGGCTGGGAAACGGCAGCCCCAGGAAGCACAGAGCCTGACGGCCGGAGGGGCTGGCGAGGTTAGGAGGCCTTTTGGGAGAGCTTCCCAACTCCCTCGTAGTCCTTCAGGGGGTAAGGAAATCTTGGGGGAAGAGCTCAGCACAGCTGGGACAAAGCTACTCTTCTCCGTTGGAGGCAGCAGTGGGACCATGCTCTGCTGACACTGGAGGACAGTTGGGGCAGAGACGAGGTGAAAACATTCCTCCCAAGGGGAAAGAGGTCAGCCTTTCTTCCAGGGAGGAGGGTATTTACTTGCAAACAAGGGCTCCCGCGACAGGACGGCCCTGCCTGGTCTCATTCGCAGCAGGCTTTGCGAGCTGTTAAAGACCAACACTCAAATCCCTTCCGCAAGGTGCTTCAGGGTATCCTTGATTAGTTACATTATCTTTTAATCCTAACGACTGGCTCGAGGGTATTTTGCTACAATGAGAACTCCTAAGAAACACTGCCCCCCAACTCCCCCACAATATTCTAAAGCTCAGCAGGTGTATATATATAAAGACCCATTGAAGAATTATTATTTTCTCCCAATCTATATGTTGCAAATAATACCAGCAAAACTGTATTTTTTTTGTGTGTGGCAAAATTCTGAGTTGGAATTAGGAGCATTTTGAGCTGTTTTTAGATGGTATCTTCTATGAGCAAGATGTTCTTCCCCTGAAAAGGTCCTGCAAAATCAATATTGATTGATTGTTAGGTTGAGGCAAATAATATGCGCCTTTACAATCCTTTCTATATCAGAATCAATTCCAGGCTAACAGACACAACTTTGAGCCTTGAAGACCGGTGACCTTAATAACTTTGGCAAAAGGCCTCGAGAGAAACTAGTGTGAAGGATGCTTTCGTGCTACACACCACGCATGGAAATGACTCCCAACTTTCCCTCCCGGGTACTGACAAGTATTGCTGCCAAAGCCCAAAATGCTGCGGGTATGCTCCTCTTAACCTTCCGAATGCATGCTTTAATTATGATAAGGCTGTGAGCTGTAACAGGTAAACCCTGAAGTTTCAGTGGCTTAACAAGCTTGTTGTGTAGACAGTCTTCCACATGGTGATTCAGGGATCAAGCCCCACCCCTATTTTGGCTCCATTATCTCCAGTATGTGGCTCCATATTCATTGTGAAGGTGAAAAAAATGGTGAAGGCACATTTGTCTCTTAATTCAGCCCACAAAAAACACATGCATGACTTCTTATAACCCATTAGTAAGAACTGGTAGCATGGCCCCATATAGCTGAGAGAGGAGCTGAAAAATGTGGTCCTTGCCCCGTGCTCACTTCCAAGCCACTGCTACATTGAGGAGGGGGAGCCCACATCTTTGCCGGACAGCTGCCGTCTCTGCCACCATAGCATATGACGCTCACGCTCCCCTGCCATGAAGGAATCAAGATACCTGAATGACGTGTGCTGGGAATTTTTGAAGAGTATGCATTCTTTTTTTTCTTTTTTTTTTTGAGACAGAGTCTCACTTTGTTGCCCAGGCTAGAGTGAGTGCTGTGGTATCAGCCTAGCTCACAGCAACCTCAAACTCCTGGGCTCAAGCGATCCTCCTGCCTCAGCCTCCTGAGTAGCATGTACCACCATGCCCGGCTAATTTTTTTGTATATATATTTTTAATTGGCCAATTAATTTCTTTCTATTTATAGTAGAGACGGGGTCTGGCTCCTGCTCAGGCTAGTTTTGAACTCCTGACCTCGAGCAATCCTCCCGCCTCAGCCTCCTAGAGTGCTAGGATTACAGGCGTGAGCCACCGCGCCCGGCCGAGAGTATGCATTCTCACAAAGATGTTTCTTCTTGCAGAATCTGCCAGCTCGCCCCCGAATGGGCAGACGGCGTGGGCGTAACCCTCCACGGCCTCCGCCGGGTCTTGCGCCCGTGACTTCCCATGCTCGCGTGACTCTGTGGGGAGGCGTCGCCTGCCTTCACGCTACGGACAGCGTTTCTGCTCGAAACATCACCTGTGGTTTCCCCGACACGCAGCGATGCGATATCATCAGGGAGAGGCTCTTCTCGGGCCATTACGAACGTCAAGCGAGGTTCGGTCAGAAAGTGGCGTTGGAGAGACCCGCGGCGGGCGCCGCGTGCTGGGCTGTCCCACACACTCACCCAGGACGTGTCCGAGCTGCGCAGCTGGGGCGGCTGACATGGTTTTCAGTAATTCGGAGATGTGCGGGCTCCCGATTCCACTTACGAAGTTTAAAAGTCTCAAAGCGATGATTGATGGCTCTGGTTAATACTGTGCCATCATTTCCCAAGTGCGTTACATTTTTTATTCTTTACGACAGCAGAGACAAGGGGAGACCTTCGTGTGCAAGTGGACGGGGGCAGGAGCTTTGAGATCAGGCCTTTTAAACACGCCGGGCTGCGGTTTACTCATCCGGTGGGAATAATACTGGTGTCCGTCCCCCGGGCGGGCTGGGAGGACTAGGGGATGACACGCACATTCCGTGTGTAGCCCGGGGTTGGGCACATCACATGCTCAAACCGCACTCGCTCTTCTCTTCCCCCTTCTTCATTGGTTTCCTATTGACGCCGTAGCAGATGGCCACAAACATGCGTTATCGCACAGTCCTGTAGGCAGACACGGGTTTCACAGGGCTAAATCCAAAGTGTCAGCAGGACTGGTCCCTCCCAGAGGCTCTGGGGCAGAATCCATTCCCGTACCTTTCCCAGCTTCTAGAGCCGCTCCCCATCCTTGGCTCGTGGAGTTTCCTCCGCCTCCAAAGCCGGCACCAGCAGCTGAGCCCTTCTCACTTCACATCGCACGCACCTCCCTAACCCACGCTCCTGCCCCGGGCTTCCGTGCCTAGGAACCCCGCGGTTACACTGGCCCAGCTGGATAATCCAGGAAGATCTCCCCACCCCAAAGCCAGCCGATCAGCAGCCTTAACCATCCCCCTCTGCCATGCAGCCCAACGCAGTCACGCTCCGGGAGTCAGGACGTGGATGTTGGGGCGTAGTATTCTTCCCAGCCTGCTTTCTTCTTTGTGTTGCAGGTGGTGGTTGTTAAAACGTTGGAACCCTTTATATTCTGATTTACTTGGTGCTCTGCTCTGTCATTTTTATTTTTAGAGTGAACTACTCTTAATAAAAGAAACTTCCAGAGTAGTTTTTCTGATGTCAAACTTCTGTTTTGCTTTTTTTTTTTTTTTTTTTGCTCCAAAGCAACTATTTTAAGCACAAGGGACCAGAATAGAGATAATGTTCTATTATTTACCAGCAGCTATTAAGAGCAAAACAATAACGCACATTATCATTTTTTTTTCCCTCTCCTTGCAGGCTCTCGTGTCACTGGAAAATATGTTGTGTTCGGGAGCCGATGCAAACGGCAGAGGATGGACGAGCGCTCAGCACCGAGGCCTCTATTTCCACAAGGCGGTTCTGGACTGACTCCCGTTAACTCTGCCGTCTGCCACATGCTCAAGAGGACAAAACGAAATTTAAAATCAAAAAGCAAAACAGAACACTGTCGCAGAACTCGTAATACTCTGACACATGTTCCCTTCGTGGGGCGTTTGCATAATCATCAGCATGTTTGGCCGACGGAAGGGACTGTCCTGCAGCCCGTCCAGGCCGCCAGGCAGAAGAGGAGTCGAGGGCTGTGCCGGCACTGCGCGGGGCCGGTCCCGCCTTGATATTCATGCCCACTCTTTCCCTCCTCCATCCTTTCATGTCTCTTCAAAAGGACTTGAAAGGTGGTTCCTTGCGCAGAAAAGCTCTTCTGCTCGGCGGGGGAGGACCGGCGATTAGCATCAAGCATCTCTCTGACCCTCCGTCCTCGGGCGGGAGTTGGTCCAGCGTCCTCGTGCAGGGCACCCAGGGCTCCGTGGCCGGGACCCCTGTCCTGTCTGGAGGAGCCGCCCGGTGACCGCCCGGCTGGGAGGTCCCGGGGAGAGAGCTGGCAGTGCAGGGGGCGGAAAGGAAGGGCAGGGACTAACAGGAACGTGCAGAAATTCTGTGTAACCAACAGCGAAATGTGTGTCCTGGCACAATGGCCTTTCCAGGGGCGCGTGAAGCCAGCCAGGGCTTTGCTGGGTGCGGGGTGGGGGTGGAGGAGGGTTGGAGGGAGGGGACGGGGTGCCAATGGCAGAGGCAGCGGGTGGGGGTGGGGGGCACGGATGCAATCGATGCTGGCCTTTCTGCAGCCTGACATTTTCGGGCCTGTTATCACCCGGCTGCTGCTTTATCTAAATGCATCTCGGCATCTGGCAGCAGAGGGGCCCCGGGCGGGATGGGTGGAGGCCCAGAAGCGTGAAGGTCTGTGGGGCTCCTCCTGTGGGCTCGGGAAACAGCAGAACAGAAAGCCCGACCCTAAATGACCAGTCCCACCAGTCCTCCCAAGCTAAGGAAGCCCTGCTGGGGCAACCCGGGTCCGGGAGGGGCAGCAGGACAGGACGGGAAGCTCCCTCGCGTGTCTGCTTTAGAAGAGGAGCCGGCCTCGCCCCCTCGCCCACGGATGTCCCCTCTCCCACCGCGCTCCGCTCCGCTCCCCAGACCCTGACTGGCCCCCCAGGAGGGCTAGCGCTGATGCTTGGCCCCTGGCCAGGACCTTTCTTCACAGAGTCCGCTCTAACCTTTCCGCAGGCCCGCGCCTGCAGGCTTGTCCACCTATCCCCGCGCCCAACCAGCGCGACGCAGATGCTCGTCGCGTCTTCCTCGCCGTCAAAGTGGCTGTCTGGCGTTTACGCTGATTCCAGGGCCGGACAACAATTCTGCAGATGCATCCCGGGCAGCGCAGCACCGGACAAGGAGGCATCGTCACCTCCACCTGCCAGGATGGCTGTTACCGAAAAAGCAAAAGAAAACAGTAGGCCAGGATGTGGAGGAACTGGGGTCCCTCGTGCACTGTTGGTGGGTGCAAAATGGTGCAGCCAGTGTGTCAAGGGGTGTGGAGCTTCCATATGGTTAAAAATAGAACAGCCGTATGATCCAACAATCCCACTTCTAGGTATTTGTATGAAAGAATTGAAATTGGAGCTATCAGCACTCCCGTGCTCATGGCAGCATTAACCTAAATGTCCATCGACAGGCAAATGGACAAAGAAACTGTGTGAACACACACACACACACACGCATGCGCACACACAGAGGAATATTATTCAGCCAGAAAAATGAAGGCAATTCTGCAATATGCAACAACACGGTGAACCCTGAGGACATTACGCTAAGGGAAAGAAGAAAGTCACAGAAAGAGAACCCCTACATGATTCTACTGATTTGAGGGCTCTGAAGTTGTCTAATTCATAGAATCAAAGAGTGGGATGGTGGTTTCCAGGGGCTGGAGGATTGGGGATGGGAAGTTACTAATCAACAGGCATAAAATTTCAATCAATCAAGATGAATAAAGTCTAGAGATCTGCTGTACGACATGAGGGGACACCCCGTGAGTGTTCTTACCACAATAAAATAAGTAAAACAGTGAGCTCTCTAGCACTCGGTGAGCATTGCTCGAAACTTCCCATCGCCCTGTAGCCTTGTAACCCAGGGCGGTGCTAGGACTCAGCTTCCCCATCCGTTAAGTGGCAACAATGCCCGCAAGTTTAGGCAGTTGTGAGAAAGAAATGAATCCTCAATTTGCCTGGTGCCCGACACATAGCAGTTTTGCAGGTGGTTAAGGTATCATTATCTAATCCATTTTCTTAGAAAGGGCTATATTAAAACCCTTTTAGGCATATGGTTGGATGTCTGCTTATCATTCGGATATTTCGAGGAAGAGAAGTTCTTCCAACACCATATGTTGATGAACTAATGTATGGCTAAAGTGACGAATTTGCACGCCGGTCTATTTTTACGTTCCCTGTCCTCTCTTGGCCCCACATTTGGATGCCTCCCTCCCCACACTTAAAGTATGTTTCCTCTGTCATCAATCTCTAAGTGCTTAAATCGTGTAGGCTGTTAAAAAAGAAAAATAAATAGAAAGATCGAAGAAGCCACATATACTACAGAGAAGCTCTGCATGGAGTCCAATCAGGCGAATGGAGAAGGCTGAGGGTTTACAGATGAGACGTTTTGTTGCTGACAGCCCTTAATCTGCAAAGGCTCTTCTCTTCTGAGTTGTCCACGGCTTCTTTTTTAGAGACATGATTAAAATCACCTTTGCTGCTTGAAAGTATTGGGGATCTGCATGGAAATGTCAACTCAGAGCTCCTGTATAGATTTACACTGGCTTAGAGGTAATGAATCCATTAAGAGAGACATCACTGGTGAAATTAACCAATTTTCCCTAATGTGAATTTTCGCCATGGTGTTGTTTCAGAAAAGCATCATGTAACCCCCCCACCCCCCGAAATAGTTTTAGAAGTCCATAGACAGAGTGATATTCATCATCTCTATGATCTATTTAGCTACAGAAGATTCTTTGCCAAATATGATAATTAATTAGCTGTGCACTTCTAAATCGGGGGAGATTGCCTCTCATTAGAGGCTGAAGTGGCCCCTATGTGTGGTTGCTCAGTTGGCTCAGTTGCATCTTGCTTGGGGAGGTTATATAAAGAAAAGAAAAAAAAAAAACATCAGTATAATTATAAACAAGGAGAAAAACAAAACTGTCAGATGCTTGTCATGTGATTTTATATGGTTGGTGTTTCTTTTCTTGAAGCTTAGTAAATAGAAGGCTTGAGATGCAGACTATTATTGAAATAAGAAAATAATACCCTTATGATCGATATCACTGACACAATCCTGAATGCAGGAGAAAAATAAAAACCAAGCCCTTTAAAATATATTTGGCATTTTCAAATGTATCGCTGCACTTTGCTCTTCAGTAATTTGGTTTTTCGACTTGGTTGTTGGATCTGATTTAGTTGGGAGCTGCTGTCTGTATCATTTTGTTGTTGCTAACGCCATGCCAGGGACAAGTGAAGCATAAAAGGCCATCTTTGTTTTTAGGGCAGTAGTGATTTCTGTGTCCTTAAGGCTGAAGAAAAACAGGGGCATTCTTGTTTTGTTTGCCAGAACGTCCGAAAGAATAAAATTAGCAAGTAGCAAAAGCACAGTTGCATGGGTGTGTTTGTTAAAGAGACAGACAGACTGCACTGACCTTTTCTCCCCCCTTCCTCGATGGGTGTTTGGTCACCTCTGCAGAAAATGCACATCCTGCCAGCACTGGCCTGCCTGAGTCCCTTTCCTCCCCGCCACTCCGTCCCACCACGCTGAGACACCCACCCAGACGTGCGTGCGCAGTGCGTCACCCTCGGGAGAATGCATGTCTGCAAAGCCAAGCGACATTAGGAGGTCAGCTCC
Source organism: Mirza zaza (assembly GCA_008750895.1). NCBI lineage: Eukaryota > Metazoa > Chordata > Mammalia > Primates > Cheirogaleidae > Mirza > Mirza zaza. The sequence goes on from VSMD01131758.1 coordinate 13,635, forward strand.
TTCCAAGAGCGTGTTTACAGCAATTCGAGCTTCTTTTTTGCAGCCGAGACCTCTATGGTGCATGGGGTGTGGGGGAGCCCAGACAGGCCACGCTGGGGTCTTCGGCCCTCTGCTCCCAGCGCCCTTCCCCTCCTCCTGCACTGACTCCCACGTTTGTCCCAGACCATTGTCTGATGCCGCAACATAATTCATTAGGACAGCCGTAATGAGCTGATAATTAGTCTGGTGGGAGGAGGTGAGGAGGGAGGGGGCGGCAATGCCAGACTCTGAGAAAGTTGAGCAGGCTGGGCGTCTTCGAGGACCCCAGAGAGCTTTTTGTCAACAAAATGGATCACGCTTGCAGGCAGTAAAACTTTCAAATGACCTTCATGTCAAAATATTAGGCTGCTATTTTTTGCTGGATGGTGGTTTCATAAACATAAAAAGCACACATATCATTCAGACTACAGCAAAATTTGTCTCAGATATGTGGAGCTCTCTTTTTTTAGAAAGACTAATGTAGCCTCCATGTAGTGGAGAAAATGACATAATATCCCAGTCTTTCACTTCAGCTGAAATAGATATTTACGGCAGGCTTGTGTGTGCTCATCACCCCCCCCCCCCTTTTTCTTAAAGGAAACACTAAAGTATATACAACGGTATATAAATAGGTACAAGAGAAAGATATAAATCTTATGGAAATTTTGCTTATTTTCATTCAGGAAAATTGTCCATCCAGTTTTGCGATTTACAGAAAAGGCAAGGACGTTAATATTATACTCAGGGTCAGAAAATAGAGCTATAATGAACTGCTGAGAGTAACTCTTCTTAATGGGAGGAAAAATAATCATTGGAACCATGGACAATAGATATCTTTCTTTGCTGAAATAATTTCTTCTCAAGGTTAAACTTCAGGAAGGCAGATAGACGTTTGAATTTGCACTGTCTAAATGCCAGGAAATGTAAACAAATATGTTCCAAAGAATTTGTAGTTTCTCATCAGCTTGAGTTTTGGGGCACTCCCTTATCTGGGGTCCACCAGGCTGAATGAATAACGGAGGACTGATAAGACATTCTGATTCATAAAATCAGGGCTAGGCAGCAAATCTGAGGATAAGTAAACAGTTTGGGGAACTGAGAAACAAAGTTGCTTGGAGGGAGACAGAAAATCCAATAACTGATAAAGATTAAAATAGTAATTATATGTCATTTTCTAATAGTGCTGTGGTTACCAGTCAATAAAGATAATGCACATTAAAAGTGCTTTGCCAAGAAAAAAGCATTATACAAATGTTGTGTTTTATTGCTGCTTTTAGAATTAAGAGGCGATTACTTAGCTTGGGGTTTGGCAGCACCAATAAGAATGGGCCCTGCCTCTTTGGTTCACCTTTGACATCTCTGGATCAAGTAAAATTCCTCCCTCCCCTTAAGATTGTAATTAACCAAATGTACTGCCAAGTGTTAAGTTATTAAGTATGAAATGTCCAATTTCCTTAAGTACTAAGTTTGACAGTTGCTATCTCTGACATTTCACTTTGACACTTCTTATTTTATTTTTACTGTGAAGGTATATCCTCGGTCTTTCAAACACATGTTTTGGCTTGTGGTTATTTTTCAGAAGAGATCAGGTGTGTTCAGGGTGGGATGGCCATAGACTTGTGGTTATTTTTCAAAAATTTTTTACAGCATTTTTTGTGAAACCAGGGATAAGTCAAAAATTCGTGTTATTTTTGAATATGAGTTCCGTCATGGAACAAGTGCAGGGCAGACAGCTCAAAATATCAACAGAGTGTTTTGGAAGGATGTGGGTAATGAACACGCAGTACATTGATGGCTTGAGAAGGTTTGTTCTGGTGATTTTAATCTTGAAAATGAGCCACATGGGCAACCTCAGACCAAGGTGGATAATGATGAGCTGGAAGCTGTAGTGGAAGCGAATCCATCTCAACCTATGCATGAATTAGCAGCAAGGTTTGATGTTACTATTCCAACAATATTAGACCATTTGAAACAAATTGGCAAGGTAAAGAAGTTGGATAGATGGGTTCTGCATGAATTAAATGAGCTTCAGAACAGAAATTATCTTGAAGCTTGCCTTTTTTTCTTGTCACGACATAAAGGTGAATCATTTCTATACCGTACTGTTGCATGTGATGAAAATTAGATTCTTTTTGACAGTCGCAAGTGTTTGGCACAACGGTTGCATAAAGATGAAGTGACAGAAACACAGTCCAAAACTAAATATTCATCAAAAAAAAGCTAATGGTATCTATTTGGTGGTCTAGCACTGGTATATCCACTACAGCTTCATGAAACCTGGTCAGTGCATTACGGCGGATGTCTACTGCAGCCAACTGGACGAAACGATGAGGATGCTTGAGATTAAGCAGCTGAGACTGGTCAACAGAGACAGGCCAACCCTCTTGCAAGACAACGCTCAACCACATGTCACACAAACAAGGCTGGTCAAACTACAGAGGCTGGACTTGGAAATTCCCTGTCATCCACTGTGTTCACCAGACCTTACACCAACTGACTAACACTTCTTCCAGGCTTTGAACCACTTCTTGCAAGTAAAAATATTCAATTCTCAACAAGCCGTGGAAAACACCTTTTACGATTTCATCGACACTTGCTCTTGCTCTCCAGGCTTCTTCGCTGCTGGCATAAACGAGTTACCATTAAGATGGCAAAATTGTGTCAACAGTGTAGGAGCATACTTTGATTAATCGAACTGCTTCTTGTTTGAGATCTAATAAACTACACTTTTGATTTGAAATCGAACATTTCATATTTAATGACCTAATAAGCCATGTTCCGAAGTCTTGAGATCAACCTACTTTCCCTGCCCGGTGCTTCTCAAACTTTGATGTGCATGGGCGTCACCAGCAGACAGGATCTCATTTTGTGCACCCGGGTGGGGCCCTAGAGTCTGCATTCCCAACAAGCTCTCTAGCGATGCCCTGCCTGCTGGTCCCAGGACAACAACCCCTTGGTGTGGGGTCCCCTTGAAGGTTTCATTTCACAAGGCCAGTCTCTCAGACACTGTTTTCTTTCTGTCCCCGCCCCCCCCCCCCGCCCCCCCGTGGCACTTTGGGTGCAGAGAAGCCAACAAGTGGAAGGGGGTTTGGCTGGGAGTTCACAGCACCCCGTTATGAATCAACTTGAGCAGGGATTATTAAAGATGAACTATTAATTTTGCTTTCTGAAAATTTTAATACAGTCATATCTTTTTTTTTATTGTCTATCTACTTTTAGGTTTTAAACAAGGAAGGTTTGTTTCTTTGATGTGCATGACAAAGCTCTTTAAAATGGAATGTGATTCAGTTTCTAATATTAGAAGTAAATACTCAGTGAGTATCCAAGCAGTGGGTCGGGCCAGGGCTGGCAGGTGGGGACACCTCCCAGATGCACTGGAGGGACTCAGCCTAAAACTGGGGCTTCCGGTGGAAAGATGTGCCCCTCAAAAACGGCCATTACGATCTGTGACCTTGATAGATATTTAACAAGTTGGGAGCTATTAATAGTCCAGACTTAGAGAACCTTGTTCATTGGTTGAATTATTTTATCAGAAAAACCGTATCACACCTGAGCAAGAGTGTCTGCTTCTCCAGTGCGTCACCCTGCCGCACATCTTTGGGGTTACTGCAGTTGTGTGTTTCCAGCATCCACTGTAATCGATTTCTAGAGCACAGGGCAGCCTTGGCAGCTTCAGATGCTTTGAAGCCACTTTCAGACTGGCTCTTAGGGAAAACACAAAGATCTGGATGCCCAGGTATATAGGTTCATTCCCTGGGCATCAGCTTATCTTAGTCATGGTCTTTTGTACCTGGCCTTTTCTGCAGCCCTCTTTATTTTTTTTTAAGACAGAGTCTCACTCTGTTGCCTGGGCTAGAGTGCCGTGGTGTCAGCCTAGCTCACAGCAACCTCCAACTCCTGGGCTCAAGCGATCCTCCTGCCTCAGCCTCCCGAGTAGCTGGGACTACAGGCATGCGCCACCATGCCCAGCTAATTTATTTTTTCTACATATTTTTAGTTGGCCAATTAATTTCTTTGTATTTTTAGTAGAGATGGGGTCTCGCTCTTGCTCAGGCTGCTTTCGAACTCTTGCCCTTGAGCGATCCTCTTGCCTCAGCCTCCCAGAGAGCTAGGATTACAGGCGTGAGCCCCACCCAGCCTCTGCAGCCCTCTCTTGCACAATTTATATCCTCTGCTGAGGAACAGAACCACCTTATAAAGCGAAGTTATCCTCTGTGGCTAAATATTCAGTCAAACTATTTCGAGCTCCTCTAAGTATTTTAGAAGGATCCATTTACTTAAAAACAATAGAACTGCCAATAACATGTCATTTTAATCTATTCGCTGAAGGAGTTCACTACAAAAATCTGAGTCATCAACATTAGTACCCTTGAAATGCATACATCTGAAAATACATTTGCATGTCTCAAAATACGAAATGCAGATTGCCCCCCCCCCATTCAGACTTGCCATCTTTACTTAGTCTGTATTTATCTCTATTTCCTTCCACGTTGGTTACTTTTTTTATCCAGAGCTAACTGTTCATGCATTCTGCTATTTAGGTAGTACTCTGTCCAAACGAGGCAACTGTTGTGGGGAGAATTAAGTCTAGATATAAAAAAACACCAGGAAGTGGGAAGAGGTTAACATTTCAGTTTAACAAACTCAAGAGCAAATTGGAAATTTTAAAGGCATACATTCCGCACCCTCCCCCACCCCCCACCGTCCCCAGCTTTTCTGCTTAATACCCAGGGTGACAACCTGTCCTGGATAGTTCAGAAGGGTAGTTTGTTTTGGTGCTAAAAGTCCAATGCCTAGGAGACTCTTCAATCCTGGGCCAGCGAGAATGATTGGTCACCCCCAAAATACTTGTGTTCATGGATGTCACTTACAACAAAAACAACACCCTGGGGAGCGTGGTGGGGCTGGCAGGACTTTACTAACGAAACTCAATGTCACAGTGAGGGTTCCAGGATGACTCCTGGAAGGGGACAACTGCATATTAGCCAAACCCGTCTCCGTCTTGTTCATGATATTGTTGCATCTAGATCCGCAGCGGGCCGCCTTCCAAAGGATCCAAGCATGCTACGCTTGCCAGGAGAAAGGGATGGTGTCAGCACTGCAGCTGGGCACAGGATTGGTGAAGAGCGCGCTAGCTTACGAGGACTGACCCCAAACATTGGCTCATGTGCTGTTGCTGTCTCATATATTGGATCATCAATCTATGTTCTGGATTTGTCAATAATCATAGGCCCGTCCGTGGTAGCCCAATCGGAATTGGATCATTTCTAGCCCAGAGCCTAGTTTTCTGTTTATTTAAATTTACAGAAGCTCTGCTTGTCAGGGACTAAGGTCCAGTGAGGAAGAGTCTGAAAATACAAGCAGATATGATCAGGAACTTCTCTCCTTACGGCCTGGGTAGAATTGTCTAAAATTTTGTTTTAATGAGGTCAGAGACGGGTTCCAGCAAAATCCTTCTGTGCAATTCTTACTACACAAATTCTTCTCCCTAGCAGAGAAAGTCGAACAATAAGAAAAAAACCAAGCAGTTCTGATCATTCTTCCTTTGCAATCATGTCTATTCGCTCTTTGCCCTCTCTTGCCAAGCCCCCAAGTATCACCTAAAAGGACTTCTAGTACCCAGAATTTCTCACTCCCTGCCTACATCCTTTTGGAACTATCCTATGTAGTCTTTCCACATCTGGTTTCTTAAACGATCACTTTGATCGGATCCTACCACTGACCAAACATGTTCTCTGCTTCCCTCCCCATAAAGTTCCAACCCCGTAGTTCTTTTAAGTGATCTTTGTAAGGAATCAGGAATACCCCGATGGATCAGTGAGTGAGTTCTTTGGCTCCGAGCTAACGTAAGCAGATAGCTGGAGCAGTAAAGGGAACGTGCTGATTCTCTGGGTAGGGGATGAGACTGAGTCATTCGTGGACATGGAGGAGGAGCCCCACGGCCTCAGTTACCAGAGTGAGATCCTGGTGCAGAAGTGCCCACCTCCGCCCAGCTCACCGCTCTGCTGAGCTCTTCCTCTTGGCTTCACTCTGTAAAAGGGGCTTTCTCCATCGTGGTCCGGAGTCACATTCTCCAAGTTTAGCAAACCCAATGGAAAGTGAAAACAATGTCACCTGCGTATTCACATGTGAAGCCCAGGCAAAGGCTCCGGCTCTGCTGGGGCCACGCACCCACCTCTTGGCGGTGCATTGTAAGGCAGTGGGAAAGCATCATGGTACATAGCAAGTCGCTTTTTCCGAGACCGTGTTAGAAATGGGTAGCCGAAATGCAGGTATCTGACTGGATGCACAACATAAATTACATCATAAATGGGAACTGTAGTTTTGAAACACCGAAAGGCATAAGTGAATTAACCTCCTGGTCCGAGCTCCATGAGCTGCCTCTTATTCTCAGTGGAGCTATACACACTAGTGCTGAGTAAGACAAAACGTAGAGAAGCCTTCTTGGTCGGCAGCGTTAAAATTAAATGAAGATTGCTCTTGTACTCCACGGAGATGGAAAGAGGAGTCTCTGAACGGTTACTCTTTATGTACAAAACTGGGATGATATAATTTTATAAATTCTCAGAGTTTTCAAGTCCTTAAGAGGTGTCAAAGGCAGCATTATTTTGCAAGCATGCACTCATGGCTAGAATTTTTAATTTTATGTTTTATTTTATGTTATAAAAAGCTTCTGGAGATCTGAGATTCCATAATCTTGCTAAAGGGTGATCCTCTTTCCTTGGACTTTGGAGGCGAGCAGGGCAGGAGGCGCTCGATGGCCACATCTGACAGTGGTGGGTGCTGTGATGGCCCCAGTCTCACAACCTGGGACTTGGTCTGTTCCTTTGGCTGTAGTCGCCTAGCTCTGCACTGAAAAGAGAACCACTGAGGTTCAGAATAAAATTGTAAAAAATCTTAAATCTGATTCCATAAAAGTTTCCATTTGGTGTATGAGGGAGGTTGTAGAGAAATCGTTTTGCCACCGTGTTTTATTTCCTTAACACGTACAGCTACAGAAACTTTTTTGCCTCCACGGGTAAGCAGCTGTTCACTCCTGATCTGCGTGCATGCGGTCACGTAAACGCTAGTCGTGGACGTCTCTTCCCTGAGACTGGGAACGCTCACACGGAGCTGTGAGCTCTCAGGTCCTTGCTTCAATTGTGTTTTATGCTGTTAAAAGTTAGTGAGGTTCAAAGGCACCCTGATTAAAGACTTTTGTATGCGTTATTGTCATGAACTTCCTCTACTAGAAAATGAATAGAAATTCCTCTACTAGAAAATGAATAGAAATTAAAGTATTTTTCCCCGTTGTGATAATAACAGGTATCTAAAGGTAAATAGAGATTAACAATCTGTACATTCTACCTTAAAACTAAAGAAAACCAATTTTAAAACCATTTTTTGAGGTATGATTGACATGTGAAAAACTGTCCATATTTAATGCCTACATCAACACATCAGTGGGCCTGAGGATGAAGATACACCCATGAAAACATACCCAGAATCAAGGCCATAAACATAATCCATCACCTCCAAAGTTTTCCTCGTGCTCCCTCTATTATAATTATCGTTTTCTGGTGTTTTTGTTGTTGTTGTTTTTTGTTGTAAGACTACTTAACATACAGTCTACCCTCTTGTCAAATTTTGGATATACCATACAGTATTATTAGCTATAGTTGCTATGCTGTATAGTAGATCTTATTTATCTTTATCTTATTTATCTGTTTGCTAGCAATAGGAAGTCCAAATAAAATAGAGGATTTCTGCATCTGTGTTTGTCATGGATATTAGCCTTGTCTTCTCTTGCAGTGTTCTTGTCTGCCTTTTGTATCAGGATAATGCTGGCCTCAGAATTACTTTGGAAGTCTTCTCTCCTCTTCAATTTTTTGCAAGAGTTTAAGAAGGGTTGGTGTTCATTCTTCATTAAATATCTGGTAGAATTTACCAGTGAAGCCATCTGCTTCCAGACTCTGCTTTGTTGGGAGATTTTTTTGTTACCGATTCAATCTCTTTACTGGTTATTGGTTTCTATTTCTTCATGACTCAATCTTGGTAGCATGTTTCCAGACGTTTATCCATTTTTTCAGTTATCCTCTTTGTTGGTGTAAAATTATTTACAGTAGTCTCCTATGATCATTTTTATTTGTATGGTATCAGTTGTAATGTTTCCTCCTTCATTTCTGATTTTATTTATTTGATACTTCTCTCTTTTTTCTTAGTTTGGCTAAAGATTTGTCAATTTTATCTTCTCAAACAAACTCTTTGTTTTATTGATATTTTCTATTGTTTTTATCATCTTTATTTATTTATGCCCTGATATTTATTATTTTATTTCTTCTACTAACTTTGGTCTTAGTTCAGCCTTCTCTTTCTAGTTCCTTGAAGTATAAAATTAGGTGATATGAGATCTTTCTTTCTTTTAAATGTAGGCATTTATTGCTATAAACTTCCTCTTAGAACTACTTTTGTTGCATCCTGTAAGTTTTGATATTTTATGTTTTCACTGTTGTTTGTTTCAAGATATTTTTTATTTCTTCTTTGACTCATTGGTTATTCAGGAGACTATTGCTTAATTTCCACGTATTTATGAGTTTTACAATTTTTTTTTCCTGGTACTGACTTCTACTTTCATACCATTGTGGTCATAAAAGATATCTGATTTGATTTCAGCATTCTTAAATTGGTTAAGACAGGTTTTGTGGCTTAAAATGTGATCTATTCTAGATGATGTTCCATGTGCATTTGAGAAGAATGTGTATTTTGCGGCTGTTGGATGGAATGATTTGTACATGTCTGTTACTAGGTCTGCTTGGTCTATGGTGTGGTTCACGGCACTGTTTCCTTCTTGGTCTGTTGTCTGGATGCTCCAGTCCTTGTTGAAAGTGACTACTGAAGTCCCCTCTTACTGCTGTGGTAAAGCTGTCTATTCTCCCTTCAGTTACGGTAGTCTTTGCTTTACACATTTAGGTGCTCCAGTGTTGGGTGCATATACATTGTATTTACAATTGTGATGTCATCTTGTTGATTTGACCCCTTTATTATTATATTATGGCCCTCTTAGTCTTTTGTGACAGTTTTTGACTTAAAGTCTATTTTGTTTTATATAAGTGTAGCCGCCACCCATTCGCTCTATGGTTACCATTTGCAGGGGATACATTTTCTATCCTTTCACTTTCAGCCTATGTGTGTCCTTAAATCTAAAGTGGGTTTTTTGTAGACAGCATAGAGTCGGATCTTGTTTTTTTTTTTTTTTAAATCCATTTTAGTCTCCATGTTTTTGATTGGAGAGTTTAATCTTTAATCCATTTGCATTTAAAGTAATATCAATAAGTAGGTAAGGACTTACTAGTGTAATTTTGTTAATCTTTTTCTGGTTGTTTTGTAAATCCTCTGTTTCTTCCTATATGATTTGATTTTTTTGTGTGTGTTTCCCCCCTAAAATCATGTGTTGAAGCCGTAATCCCCTAGGTGATGATTCTTGGAGATAGGGCCTTTGGGAAGTAATTAGATTTAGATGAGCTCATGAAGATGAGTCCCTCGTCATGAGATTAACATCCTTACAAGAAGAGGAAGAGAAACCAGAGCCGTTTCTCTCTCTGCCATGTGAGGACACAGCGAGAAGGCAGCTCTCTACAAGCCATGATGAGAGCCCTCACTGGAGCCACGCACGCTGGCAACTTCGCCCCAGAACGGGCGGCCTAAACAGCAAAAGTTCATTTTCTCACTGTTCTGGGGGCTGGAAGTCCAAGACCAAGGTGTCATCAAGGCTGATTTCTGGCAATGCCTCCATTCTTGCCTAATACACGACCACCTTCTTGATATGTCCTCACAGGCCCGCTTCTCTGTGTGTGCAGAGAGAGAGAGATCTTTGGTCTCTCTTCCTCTTCTTCTAAGGACACTAGTCCTACCAGATTATGGCCCACCCTTCCGACCTCATTTAACCTTAATTACCTCCCCAAGAGCCTATCTCCAAATATTAATAATACTGGGGGTTAAGGCTTTAACATATGAATTTTGGGAAGACACAATCCAGTTGATAACAAGAGTAGTAAAATATCTAACTAAAGGGATTGATGTGATGTTTAGGTGGGTTAATACAAAGGAAATGCTTTCAACAGTGCCTTGCAGAGGTTAACAGCTGTGATAGTTGTTAAGTAAGCGGTTTTTGTTATTAGAAAATCAAGGCTTCATAAATAAGTCCCATGCATCTTAAGATAATGCTCAAACTTTGGGAAGAGGTGGATAACTTCATGTGGTTTTGCTCAGAGCTGTCTCGGCAGACAGAGGTCCAGGTTAGCTCCCTGTCTCCTGCAGCCTGAGCCTCCCCACCCCTGGGGCCCAGGGCAGTAGGGGCAGTGCAGCTGCTCCATGCCTTGGCAGCTGAGGGTGCAACTCTCTGGGTGTCAGTCTTCACCCTTCTGAGCAAGCAGGTCTGCAGAACATGGTCAGGAGGTGACTTCAATGTGTGGCTTATCCCAGTTTAGATCTGTAACTTCAGTTTCAACAGAACAAGGCTGGTCTAAGAGGACTGGGAGTAAAACATTCAAGCACCAGGTTAGGGAAAGAAGCTGAGTTCCATGAATCTGTGGCCTTGGTATCCACCCCAATGCCTAGGAAAGCATAGAAGGTGTCCAATAAACACTTGTTGAATGAATGAATGAGCAAGTGAATGAATGATGGCTAAATGGCTTCTTTTAAAGACTCTGTGGTATATTAAAGATTGTCAGCTGCTTCTTTTTAGCTAGAAAGGAATAGAAAGAAACAAAAGAAAGAAAGAAAGGCAGAAAGACAAGAAAAAAAGAAAGAGCAAGAAAAGAAAGGAAGGGAAAAATGAAGGAAGGAAGAAAAGGAGGAAGGAAGGATTGGAGGAAGGGAGGGAGGGAGGACAGGCCCTGCACAGCTGTCTTGGAAGACAGAACCATTCATTGCCACTCTGGAACCTGGCTGTCATGGGCTTACACCTGCCTCACTTATCATGTATGTCACCAGATTCATTATTTCCAACTTTGACACCTGCTCTCGTATGCCCCCTGGGCTGTGCTGAGACCGGCTCCACCCAGATCTTTTTGATGAGGTAGAATGACTGGCTACAATTACAGGCGGGAGAATACACAATGTAGAAAATTAATTAGCCAAGGCAGGAAAAAATAGATGGAGAAGCCTTGCGTCTCCATCAGCATCCTTTCCATCCCTCTTTGCCTGTCCTTCTCTTGGGGTTTTCCTATTTGAAGAAGGCTTGGTGCAGGAGAAAGAAGCATTCAGAAGAGTCAACAGAAGAGGCAGCCGGCTGCGAGGGTCCTCGTGACTTGCGATCCCGTTGTCATGGATTTGGTTTGCTCCTCTGTGCAGGTGCGTGGTTGGGGACTTGAGGCCCAGTGGCCGGGCCCTGGCGCCAGCACGCACGCACGCGCGCGCGCACACACACACACACGGATTCCTATTTATGTACATGCCTCTGAGAAGCTTCCTCGGAGCCAGGGGCTGGAAATAGTACATTCTAGAAGACCAGGAACCCGATTTCAAGACCAATGCCTATTATTCCCCGTTTTTGTGGCCTTTGCACGTAATAGGATATCTCAATTTTCTCTCCTCAGATAAAAATGTTGATCATCTCCAAGGCCCCTTCCAGTCTCCATGTCCTATACTCTTTGCTGTATGACTTCGCCCTTCTGCTGAAAGGATGTCACCATCCCCAGGAGCTCTGAGGGACGATGAGTAAGTTACCCAATTTACTTTTGGGTAAATCACTAAAATTTTGTTTTCTTTTTTTGAGACAGTCTCACTCTGTTGCCCGGGCTAGAGTGCCGTGGCGTCAGCCTAGCTCACAGCAACCTCAGACTCCCGGGCTCAAGCGATCCTCCTGCCTCAGCCTCCTGACTGAGGGCGCCGGGGCTGGAGGCTGGGGGAGCTTCGGGGGGCAGGCGGGCTCCGAGGCCCGGTGTCAACCTTCCTGGGACCACTCTGGAACTTGCAGGTGGCCCAGGCAGCGAATGTTGCTTCTGCCAATGACGACATTGGTAACGTCAGGGAAGCGGACACCTACATGTTTCCTGAGGGGGCCGAGACAACTGCAGATTAAAGGAACTGTGACAAAACTAAGGAAGAATTGGAAGGGGAGGCCCCGCAGATGACGGGAGGTCCGGCCGCTGGGATATCTGTCCCCGTGTCAGAGCTCGTCATTGCCGTCGGCGCACCTGCGGGCATCTAGAGGCAGGACCCGGCCTCCTCGCAGGACCTCCGGTTATATTAATAATTGGCTAGGACCAGCAGATTATTATTTCAGCCAGAATTTAGACACGTGGCGGTAACACAGAAAAGCAATTTGGGGCTTAGGGGGTTAACATTCTCAGCAGCTTTTAAAAATTGCCCCCAAAAATGAATAATAAAAGACATGTTAGCCATTTGGTCATAAACAGAGCAGCTCAATAGCACAAGAAATCACGCCGACAGTGCAGGGGGACATAAAAGCGCTGAATTATGTATTAATATGTCATGTGAGAAGAAAAAGTGCTAAAGAAATAGTGTAAGAAAAATAAATAAAGCCACATTAAAAGTGAACATGTCCCATTTGGTCAGTTATGTCAAACGTAAAACAACAAACAGCACCGTTTGGAAGTTAACAACGTTTTTAATTTTCCTGCTGCCTGCTCCATTATAAACTGTATTAAGGTGTGAATAGATCCCAGGCAGAAACATTGATTTTTATGTCTACATTGAATATAAATACATTTTTAAAGAATTTCCAAGGTAGGATGTATATACAAATATTAAATTGGAACTGACAGCCTTCTTGCCATCATTTGCCTTAAGAAACCAACCGCACGTTCTAGGGGGATCTCTTCCGGCAGGAGGCCTTGACTCCCGGCTCCGATCTGGATGGACTGGGCATAACTTGGGCTTTACTTTTCCTGTCTGTGAGGTCTGCATTAGGTACGATTTCTTATATACTATTATTAGCAATAGCAACAACATAATTACAGTTACCGTAAAGATTTGCATTTAGTGAACTAAACAGCCCCCTGTTTATAAAGAGGTAAGGTCTTAAATACTAGTCCCCGCTCCACGTTTTCTGGAAATAGGGAGCTTGTTTCTTTTTTCTTTTTTTTTGGTTTTTTGTTTGTTTGTTTGTTTTTTGAGACAATCTCACTTTGTTGCCCAGGCTAGAGTGAGTGATGTGGCATCAGCCTCACTCACAGCAACCTCAATCTCGTGGGCTCAAGCCATCCTTCTGCCTCAGCCTCCAGGAGTAGCTGGGACTACAGGCATGCGCCACCATGCCCCGCTAATTTTTCGTATATATATTTTTAGTTGGTCAATTAATATTTTCTCTATTTTTAGTAGAGACAGGGTCTTGCTTAGGCTGGTTTCGAACTCCTGACCTCGAGCAATCCTCCCGCCTCGGCCTCCCAGAGTGCTAGGATTACAGGCGTGAGCCACCGCACCTGGCCTAAAATTTTGTTTTCTATTTCAAGGAAAAAAGTATGTCACATGAAAATGGAGAATGTCACATTTTGTAATTCTGAGTTTAATTTCTGTAGGGTTTAAGATAAGGGCTTGAGGAGCCACGGATGGGCAGAGGAGGGTCTTCATTGCTCTTCATCCCTGGGACTCTTTGCCCAGACCCTATCCCTGCGTTTCCCCCATTTCAGCCAGACACTGCTGTGCAGAGCAAGAGGGAACAAAGAGAGTTTGGGTGATAAGGACTCTAAATATGGTACCTTTACCTCTGCCTGTGTTATGCTGGGTGAAATTCCATCTCCATATATCGATGGCTTCGCTTTCACTATAGATTTCTTTTACACTGGAAGCTTGGGTAATACTACAGGCAGTTGCTGACATTAAATATATGACGTTATACTATATTTATGCTATGCTATTCTATCTACAGCACAACATAATAAAAATGATGATAAAAGTGGCAATATCATTCACATTCTTATGGACTTCTACCATTTACCAAGCACATCCACAGGCATTATTATCTTATTTTGATTGGGAAACTTACAAGACCCCAATGAGGTAGTTGAGGCAGGTATTTTTGAGAAGATTATCTATAGCCTGAGCTTTATACTTCCAGTTTAAAAACAAGCAAACAGTTGATACTTACCCATGTCTTTTTGTAGTTATATCAGGGTTAGTGATCTCTATTCCGGTTTGTAACAGAGGCATTGAGGAGCTCATTTGGGCTTCAGATTCTCGTTTCCACATACTGCTACTCATACTCAAGGTAGTCACTTGTGGAACAGTAAGTGGCTAATTCTGAATGGCCAGACTGCTGATGTACTTTTCCTACTTTACGTTCTTAAGGTCTAATCATGGTGTGTAGAAAGTGTGAGATTTTTACTGGACTGGTTCCAACACCTGGTTTACTTGCAGTCCACTGTGCGTCAGGATGGGCTGGAAAATCAACTCAACCTTGGGTCTGAGGTTGGAATGGACAAAAATATCTTTTCTTGTTTCTTAAATCAAGGCTTAGAAATATTCATTGCTGGAGGGGGCAACAGTGCTGTTGAAGGAAGGCTCGATTTAGAGTAAGAACGTTTGAGTTCAAGTCTTTGCATCCTGGCATTAGCTATGAGGCCTGGGATAGGTCACGTGGCCTCTGTACTCCTCAGTTTTCCTCTCTGTGAAATAGGACAATGACAAGCACTCTGGTTACGGAAAACCTTTCTGGTCATGGGTGAAAAGATAAAACGAGAAAACACACATGAATTCCTTCTATAAAGTATGACCCCTGGGAGGACTGTTAGCTGCTATTATCTGGGACATGGCCATGCTGGGGGCCGAGGTGAGAATGTCTCACTATGAGAAATGAAGCTAGATCTCTAACGACCTTGTATGGTAAATGCTGCTTTTGTTTGCTTTCCCTTCCCAAATTGCAGTTCACTCCGTTTCAGGAATCGTTTTGCAGTATACTATTCGGCACAACTTTCTAATGGAAAGGGGCTTCCAAGAATAAACATAAGCTCTATATGTATATTTCCGTGGTAGTTCGCTCAAGAATGAATTAGTTGGGAAAATAAAAAACAAGTGCCTTTGTTTGCACTTGACTCCCATGTGACTGTTTTCATTAAGCCAGTCACCTTATCAACTGGCCGACGAAAAATGTTTTCCCCCCCTTTTTTGAAGAACTGGATGCAAAGCTTTATATTCTTACAAATATAGTCAAATAATAAATGTTACACACAAATACACCCACACCCATCCGCCACGGCAACTGATTTTATGTCTATCACTATTTGTCTGTATGCTTATATTGTTGGGTTCTTAAGACAAATTCTTGCTCACTTGTGGCATTTGCTACTATTTTTATCAAACAGGATAAATAGATAAACAATGACATTGTTCTCCGAAGTCTTTTCCTTGGATGAAATTATATTACCTAGACAGGGCATAGCTTCAGCGTGTTCTTTCAGACTTACTCACTTATTTATTTTATAACACTGTTGCTGCTGCTGCCGCCACAGGTGTTTGTGAAGTAGTAAAATTGCAGTCAGACAAGTAGGTTAAGTAGATAACTGCCATATCGTGGCCTCCAAACTGCAGAGGATGCTGCAATATCCAACGCTCCTGAGCAAAATCCCAATCTGTCAAGATGGAAGAAAATGGCAGCAATTGCATCAGGTGTTCATTTGTTTTTGTATCAAATGCAATGCTGAGTGTTTTGCCCAAGATAAAAAAAAAAAAATCAGTACTAATGACTGACATCAATCATTCTGTCATCTCTTTGATGCCCCTTAGAAGAGGGAAAAATGCAAAATAAAATTTGTTTAGTTGTAACAAAAAAAGCAAATGCCTCATCTGAAAAGTTTTATTTACCCAAGAAATATCCTGGAAGTTTCATTTAGCTGACTAAAGAGAAAACGTAGTAAATAACTAAAGGGAAATTACTAAGAAATGCTTAAAGAAGGCTTAGGTGAGCTGCTTGGGGACTAGCAAAATAGCAATTAAGTTTATAGAATGAAGGGATTAAAAGTAACGTGAATGAAAAGTAGAAGGAAATGAACTCTGTTCTAATCTCTAAAAATGGCTTAAATAAAACACTCATTATAGGGTGGGTTTATGAGGCACACTAGAAGCTGCAAGGATTAGGATGTGTGAATTTACAAGGCTGGAGATCTACTTTGGACGATGCTGACAAAATGCCATGCAGTGTGGGCTGCTTTCTTGGGTATCTCTCCAGCCCATGCAGTCGGAGTTCTATAGGAAACCAGGTTACTTTTCAGTTTTGTCGTCGGTATTAAGAATTTTTTTTTTCCCAACTAATTCATTCTTGAGCGAACTACCACGGAAATATACATATAGAGCTTATGTTTATTCTTGGAAGCCCCTTTCCATTAGAAAGTTGTGCCGAATAGTATACTGCAAAACGATTCCTGAAACGGAGTGAACTGCAATTTGGGAAGGGAAAGTGAATGAATAACCAAATGTGCCTCTAATCTCGACTCCAAGGCATTTCCATAAATGATGCTCCCTGAACCTTCCGTGAGTGATGGGCTGAGAGAGCTGAGGGATTTAACTTGAAAAGGCGCTGACACTGAATGACTTATGGCCCTGTTCCTCCCCGAGCCAGGCCGGTATCTGCTCCGCGCAGAACACGACCCGGGCTGCAGGGAGCCCAAACCGCATTTAGCAGCGCAGGGAGCCTGAGTGGTGCAGGCGCTTCAAAGCCGGCACTCCCCAGAGCAGGAGACAGGGGCAGGAGGCCACCAGGGAAGCGTCCGGACCACAGTTTATCTGCTCCCAGGGTGGGGGCGGCGCCTCCCTGAGATCAAAACTCCCTTGAGAAGCCTGGAGAAGAGATCCCGTTATCTAGCAAGCTCTGTTGGCTTTCTGTGCGCAGCTATTTTGTCGTCTTGAATATTTCATCACTCGGCAATCATCTTCCTTTGGTTTGCTAAAGCACTCTCATTAGGCAAACCCCTAGGTGCCGAAAGATCTGAAGCCCATTCACCACTCCGTGAAATCCCCATTTCCAGGAGAAAGAGAGATTTCCGCCCCGTGAGAATATATCGGCCGCGTGAAACACCCTCAAAAGTGGCGGCGATTCTACCACGTCCAGAAATCAGTAACTGAACGAACGGTGGAACAGTTAGGCTGGTAGATGCAATTCGATCCAATCACTTGATCATTAGATCACTGATCACTTGGAATAGGTGTTGAATCCGACACCACCAGGACCAAGCGCACCTTTGGACCTTCTCTGAGGAAAGGGCCTGTTCAGTGGATAGATCAAGATTACCTGGAGAATACGCAAACCTCGAGGAAAGGAAAGATTCTCAAGTGTTTAGGCCATATCCATTCAGGGGGCAGAGCCCACATGAAATCCTGCAGGTGAATACTTTTAAAACTGTGCTCATGATTATTTTATTGTCAAGAAGCTGGGAAATAGCATTTCTTAAACGTTCCAATGAGTGAGGTTCTGCTGAATTAATAATAAAAAAAAACCACACCGATCTTAGGCACCCACATCTTATTAATCTAAATATTTTCTTATGCCATAATTAAATTTATTTTAACAAGAAGAGTGCGCATTGGTCTCTCATTTGTTCTGTTTTATGGAGGCTAGGCGCATAGATGGGCAGGAGGGCATCTTTTGAGGTGCTGAGGGTGCTTCTCCTCCTCCTGGGGTTTGCACGGTTCCTTTCTCCTCCTGGCGCCCTGCCCCCGCCCAGCAGCAGATGGTCCCCCTCCCCATCCCCGTGCCCCACAGCAGCCTGTCTTGCTTTCTCCCAGCCCTTGTGTCCCAGAAGCCTAAACCCTTGGCGAACGAAGACTCTTCAAGCGTGGAGCAGTGACGCGGGAGAGGCGCCGAGAGTCGGAGCGGGCCTTCCCTTCCCCAGCTGGAGCAGCATCTCGGACTGAACTTGAGAGGAGAGGGGCAGGGGCGGCGAAGGAAGCACCGGTGCAGGGAGGTCGCAGAGAACGGCCCAGAAAGGAGGAGCGGCGGCGGCATCTGCGGCACGGCCTGCATCTGGATTCCACAGCGCGGTCGGTTCAAATAGCCACGTCCCGAGCGCTCAGTGGCCGCCTGCGGCTAGTGGCCAGGGTGCTGGCCCGGGAGTGTCTAGACCAGGAAGCCACGGCCGAGCCTCCTGTCTGCATGAGCACATGCAGCTGCCTGGGGGGTGGGGGGGCGTCTGAGCGGGGTGCTCCTGGCCGTGTGGACAGTTCCACCCCGTCCCGCGGTGGCGGGGTGCAGGCCCTGCAGGTCTCCTTTTCCTTCAGCCGAGGTCACCCGTGGGACTTAAATGCGTCGAGCAAAGCGGGCCGGTAAGCCGGTTTCCTCTACGCCTTCTTTTACTTTCTTTCCATTTTTTACGTGGACTTATCTTTGCTCCCCCAAAAGTCACTGACAGGACATTATTCTGCATCCCTAAAATTCTGGTTTCCTGGCTAATTGATTTCTGTTTTGTTCGCTGAACTGACTGGCTGAGGAGTGGGAGCCTTGGTTAAGAGGAGGCCTGGCTCCCTACGGCCTCCCCTCCAAGCCGAGAACATTCGCCACATCCCCGCGTTCCCCACCTACTCAGAAGCCTTGCTGTGTCCTCGCTCTATCGGGCGAGACGGTGCTGGAAATGCATCCCTACGTGTGAGTTCCTCTCTGGGATAAGTCAATTACTCCGGCTTCTAGTAGTTCATTCCCTATTTTAATGAGGTTCCCTGAACTTTGTGCAGTGCTTCTTCTTAGTTTATTTCTTTGATTTATTGGGACTGTTTAAGCTCCTGTTCCACACTGATTTCTTCTTTCCGATTCCTTCTTCTAGCCTGTCCCCATAATTTCATTCTCACCAATGAATGGTGACACGCGTTAACCACCGAGCTGCGATCCACCCACCCGGTAAGGACCGCCGCCCGCGGTTTGTTTCCTCAGCGCTCGTTTGTACTGGAGGATGTCGCTTCCCCACCCTGCGCCAGCCGTACACGCCGGTGACGCCGACGCGGCTCAGTCTCCACCGGCTGCGCCATGCTGTGCTCAGGACGTGCCGAGGGACCACAGCCCAGAGAGGCAGAGACTCGGAGGTTGTGATTCCCACGTCACAGGGAACCCTCTTTCCCTCTTTGCACGAGGAGGGAGCGGAGGGGACACTCACCACCTGCCATGTGGCAGCCAGCGACTGTCCCGTCTCGTTCTCTGACGATTGGGTGAGTGGCTGGTTTTTCTCTTTCCCGGTGGCAGGGGCATGTAGGGTGCCTCTGCCCACCTCCCGCGCCTCCCCACCCGCCCCCTCGGGGCAAGTCATGGGGAAAGTGTCGCTGATGCTTTGCTGCCCCAGGTTAGGGGGGTGCCATGCGTTCCTCACTGCCACTGAGTGAGCAGCTGCTCTAGAGTGGAACCAGCAAAACTTCTGCTTTTGAAAAGCTAAACTTGCCCCCAACCGGCATCCTCGTGTCATTCTGCCCAGTGCTGGTGACCGTCACACACTGTAAGTTGCCACCTCGCCTGTGTCCTCTCCCCCATTTTTTCCCATCAAATCCAGGTGTCCCCATGGGTGCTGCGTCCCCGGCTGTCCTCAGCTGTGGGAAACAGCACGGGACGTCCCAGGCCGTCAGACTGACTCGTGGGCAGGGAGCACGGCTTCCCCGGGAGCAGACGTGACAAGCAATTGGAGAGGAGGCAGCGGGTTAAGGAAAAGAGAAGCTCGGTTCAGTGAGAAGCCTGGGACTGGAGAGCCAGCCCTGAGGCTCCTGGTGCAGTCCCTCAACAGCCAGGCCCATTTTCCTATTCTCGTGGATTCTGCCCCATTGGCGGCAGAGTGACCCCTCTACCCTGCGCCCCTGGGTAAGATTGCACTGGACTCTACGCTGGCTTTGCCACCTGCCAGCTTTAGAAACTGGAGCAATGATTTATACTTCTGCACGCCTCAGTTTCCTCCCAGTAAAATGGGGATAATGATGTAAAGTCCCCACGGCACTATCACAAAGATTAAATGAGTGAATCTATATAAAGTGCTTAGAGCAATGTCTGTCACTGAAGAAATGGTAGCTTTTTTTTTCTATTATTGTGATGTTGAAAAACGCGATGATTATACCAAACCCACTGTGTCCTTCTGAAGCACAAGCAACAGAACTCGAAGGAAGCATTTGGTGACACCCCGGATGCCTGAGTGTGTTCCTTGTTTAGCAGACATGGAAGGGCTGCACTGACTCAGGTGTTTCTGTGTACTGAGGTTATTCGATGAGGCCCAAGGTTTGGGCAGGAGAAGGTCACAGAGGATAGAGCAGGAAAAGGGAGGGGCTAGAGGAGTCCAGGCTGACCAGCAAAGCCACGGTGGTCCCAGCTGGTGACAGACAAAGTCTTTGTGTTTTGTTTTGTTTTGTTTTTTTTTGAGACAGAGTCTCGCTGTGTTGCCCAGGCTAGAGTGAGTGCCGTGGCGTCAGCCTAGCTCACAGCAACCTCACACTCCTGGGCTCAAGCAATCCTTCTGCCTCAGCCTCCTGAGTAGCTGGGACTACAGGCATGCGCCGCCATGCCTGGCTAATTTTTCTTTATATTTTTAGTTGGCCAATTAATTTCTTTCTATTTTTAGTAGAGACAGGGTCTCGCTCTTGCTCAGGCTGGTCTCGAACTCCTGAGCTCAAATGATCCGCCCGCCTCGGCCTCCCAGAGTGCTAGGATTATAGGCGTGAGCCACCACGCCGGACCCAGACAAAGGCTTTGTGCCCACAGAACAGGAGGGAGGAGGATGAGCCAGCCCCCTGGATGTGGGTCTTTGAGAGAAGAGAAGACGACCAGAGGAAAGTGGCCAGAGAGAAGGGCCGTGGTGGGGGCCAGCCCAGGGCTCCCATGGGAGGAACACGGCACTAAGGGTGCTGAGTTGTGACCGGAGCCAGACCCGCAGGGGACCCACTTCTTCAAGAGAGGACTGGGGCCAACACAGCTGGAGATGGAGTCGCTGGGGTGCAGGAGCGCTGGCCTGCGGTGCCTTCACTGCACGGCCTCGGTGTTGGCGCTTTGCACTTTGGCCAAACACAAACGTGAATCTGCAGGGGTCCTGGCCGGGTGAGGAGGGCGGCCTGAGGCTACAGCTGCCCACAGCCCCTGGGGATATTAACGCCCGTAACCTACACTGATATTGATACACAGCCCCCGAGAGCACAGTGACAGGTGTCTCAGGCAGGCACACTGCACAATTACATTGCTTTACTCAGCTCTGTCTGGGTCCCCAAAGCAGGTGATGCCCTGCTCCGTCCTTTGGTTATAAACACTGCGGCCGGGGAAAGAGTCGTGTGTCACTCCACTGGAATAGGTAAAACCCAGTTCCAATTTTAAAAATTCATTGTGCTCCTCATATAAACTTATTCCCCCTGCACCCCCAAAAAATCCCCCTCGTTTCCTCTGGAAGCAAAGACCCTCTCTGTGAGCGAGGGTTGGGGAGGGCTCAGGCGGGTGCTGTGGGACGAGCCAGACCCCCGAGCCCGGCACCCACGGGGAGGGCCTTGGCTTCACTCCCAGAACAACAAGAAGTCGCCCCCCCGGCTGGAAGCGGGATTTAGTTAGTTAAAAATGATGAGAGGCTCCCTTTGTGTGATTTGCAAAATGGGGGAAAAAAAAGTCTTTTAGGAAGTGAGTGCAAGACACCTCCCCAAAACTGATCCTCAAAGTAAAATATTATATTTGAGGTTTGGCAAATCTGGCGAATTCTCATATCTAAATATGTGCACATTTAAATAGCAATTCTGTTAAAAATTAGCAAAGAAAGCATTTCTGTTTCAGAGAGAAGCAACATGTATAGTCTCTTTGCATAATGTCTGCCTTTTGCCATTTTCACATTTGAGATTTGCTTTATGAGGAAACAAAATTGTTTGGTTTTGTATTTAACTTACTCAGCGATGAGTAATTCTGGCCATGATATTTTGGCATTGATCTTTTTATATAACACTATATCTGGTATGAATAATGCTTCAAAGTTTAGGCGTATGTGTATAATACCTAGATATATTTAGCCTCATGTATAGGATACTAGATGTGTTTAGCCACTAAATTTGGAAACCTAAAGTTCTTGAGGGGCTTCTATGGTTTTCTTTGTCTGCTTTTTTGAGACAAACATAACACACATTTTGTTTGAAGAGTGCATGTTTTTATTTCCTTGCACTGAAAATTACTTGAAAAAGGGTAATCCCATGTTCATATTTGTATTAAAGTTATTAATAATAAAACAAAGGAAATTTTCTTGACTACAATCTGCCAGGTAGGATTTTATATGGTGGAAGTGGGTGTTTTTCTTCTGCAGATTTTAAAGAAATTCACCAACATACCAGGGCACCTTGAAATGTGAAGACTATAAACTCTTTAAAAGCTTTAACCCACAGCAGGTGGAGAAGAAAACTGAGGTTTCTCATCTTTAGTCAGAGAATAAAAAATTGGCAACGAGAAGCTGGCAGATTGTACTTCTCAGTCATGAGTCTTTTTATCATTACCTAGAATTTGTTCACCTTTGGAGATATGAAAAAAATTAAAATTAATTAGCTTTTTTCATTGTTGGTTTTGTTTCAGGATTTTCCTCTTTGATGTTCTACTAATTAACTTCAAGTTTTTAAGTTGGTTCTCTTCTCCCCTGAAGAGGAAAGCTGAGAGACATCCGGCCATGGAAAGGGGTTGAGTTAACCTAATTCTCCTCTTTTCCCCTCTACTCTGCCTCCACTCCTCCCCTCCCCACACCTCCACCCCACTGTATACCTGGAGAGGCGAGGCTAAATAGTTATCACACTCTTCTCATAGGCACCGCAGGGAGACATCAGTTCTGGGAATGAAGGAATGGAGGTCTTCTATCCTAGCCACCGTCACACAGCTCACCCTCCAACAGCTGCTGAGACTCAGAGGCTGGGGTAGGGAAGTCAGGTGTCCCCAGGAGTGGACCATGGGACAGGCTGAGAGGAAGTAGGGAAGCCATTTTGAACACACTTTAGTGGATCACGGTGGGTGGAGGCCCGTTGCAGGTGCTATTGTGAGGCTACCGCTGACCTGAGAACCGCATGTCACCTGAGTCTTGGGAGAGCCACCAAAACGTATCAGAGACTCAGTAGGCAACACTTATGTACCTGGGGCGAGTAGGAAATCCGTCGCTTGCCTCCAGGTGTCCCTTCCATCGTCTTCAGTAACACATCCTGATTGTCATGTGGAAGTTCACCGTCCTCAACAACCTTCCGATGATCTCATCGGAAGGGCTCTGACTCTGGTTCCAGAAGGGGCACATGTGGCCAGGCCTGAGCCAATCACACAGCACATCTTCCAACCCATAGTAACCGGTTTGTGGAGAGCACAGCGAATCTCTAGACCTGATCTTGGGAAAGTGTGAGACACTGAAGATGACGCCTCCTTGTCTCTGCAAAGAGTTACCATTCAAGATAGGTTCCCAGAGAGGAAATGGAACCAGAGGAGAAGGATGAGAAAGTCAATCCCGATGGTGTATTTAAGTCTCAGGTCTAGTGATACCTTGAACATTTCACTTAGGTATGGATATGGGTTGGATTTTCTGCCTCTTGCCTCCAAAGAGTACTAACTTACTCAGATTGTACCCTCAACAACACATATTAATGAAAGGTTGAAGACCCTATTTTGTGGATTTTTGTAGAGTAGATGCAATAAAGATAAAATCTATGGTTCCTGTCCCCCGGGTGGGGAATTTGCAGTCTGAACTATTGGACCTGATACACACATTGGTCCACCAAATGGTTAATTCACTTTGGCTCCTCCACAAGCTTTACTGAGATGAAGACTTTGCGACTCTTTCCACTTTCCACATTCATCCCGCTGTCTCTAGTGATTGCTTTTGGCAAGATTTAGGTACATAAAGTGCTTGTTGACTTAGAGTAACAATTTGCGATAACGTGTCAGAGTAAGTGGCTAATCAGCGTCTAACTCCCCTATAGGAGGATTGATCACAGAGATATCATTTCCTTCTCGGAGCTCTCAACACTTCATGAGGTTTTGCTAATGCATAACAAGTTTTCTTCTTCCCTAAAATGCAAAGCGTCTGGGGGATGGTTATGCTGGAGACTCAGACTTGTGGGGGGAGGGGGGGAAAGGGCAGTTATTGAAACCTTAAAATCTGTATCCCCATCATATGCCGAAATAAAAAAAAATAATTAAAAAAAAAAGAGAAAAAAAAATGCAAAGTGTGAGGGAAGGCAGGTAGGTTGTGTGTGGGGCGTGATGTTAAGATCATAATTCAATTCCTAAGTCCACTCTTTCCTAGTGCTGAGACTTTGGCGAGGACACTTCATCTCCCTGGGCTCCAGTTTCCTCATATGAAAACGAGCGTAATGGTGCTGATCTCCTGGATGTTAGTAAAGCGTTTACGCTCTACTGCATGTAGGTCTTTAGCAAAATGTCTCACAGACAGTAATTGCATAAACTATGGACTAAATTTTGGTAGAACTAGGTGAGTCATGGAATTCTGACAAAGGCGAATGGCTTTTAAAGTTATAAAATGTCTCACTAACGGCTGGTTCTCTTTGCATCGTCTTCCTAATAAATCACTTTAAGTTGGTATAAGATTACTTATATAGATTAATTTGGCAATTGAGCTTTACTTGAAGTTACAAAACAATACATTTTTTGTGCAAATTTATGCCGTACAAAATGTGCAAAGTAAAAAGAGACAATTTCTTTAAATATACATCCCTTCCCTTTCCATATTTCAGATACAGCAGGATTAGTAGTTAGGGCGAATTGATCTTGGTGTCCTCGAATGAACATGGAACGTCTGGTGTGACTGTGTGTGCACGAGTGCATGCAGGTATGTGCGCACGTGTATGTATCTTACTGAATCTGTGCTCTGTAACTTGTGCTTTTCTGCAAATAACACATCATGGGCATTCATAAAAATAGAACACATATAGGCACATTTAGGTATTTTTGTTTCGTTGAGATTTGCAATGAAGATGTCTTGGCTTCTAGCAGATTCCAGCCTTTGCCAGCAGCAGATACATCATCCTGAGAAGTTGGATCATCTCTAATGTTGAGCAATTTGCCAACGTTCATGACCAGTTAAATAGATTTAAATGCATAATTGACTCATACTTAGGAACACATATTTCAGTTTAAAGATATGTCTTAACTTTCCAAGAGTAATCTATAAAAGCATACATTTTATGCTTCAGATTTGGGAAAACAATTTTTTTTTTATTTTGTTTTGCCTGTGTTCATGAGAACACTGGCTTGTTGCAGGCTTTTTTCTTTTATAAGTCACAGAAACTTACATTAAAACCAAAATAAAACAAACAAAAAAATCAGGTCTTGACCTAGGGGTACAATTTTAAATAAAGTTGCTATATTAAAAATATGGAAAATAGTACTAAAGAGAAATTTGCATTGGCTTCTAGCCAAAGTTCTACGCTTAGAAAAATATTGAATTGTCAAAATTGGTAATAGTTGATTAAATGTTAAAGAATTCTGATTGGAAATCAATACCAAATTTTATTCATTTGTAAATCCTTAGAGTTTTTCTACTCAAACCAGCTCTATGTATGTTGAGAGAATTAAAAAGATCCAAAGAGCTTACATCATTTATCTAAGAGTCACACAGCTAGCTACTGCTACAATTGACATTAAAATCTAGATTTCAAGTACAGTAAAGATGATGGTGATGATATAAATGAGTTACAGGGTACACTGATCACTGTACTAAGTTTACTTGTCACAGATACTTTGAAAGGTAGAACCAATTTCCCCAGCATCCAACAGGACCCTGAGGATCAGGTAGAAATGTAATGCATAGGGTTACACAACCAGTAGTGGCTTTGAACCCAGGTCTAACTCACTTTAAAACGTGAGCTCTTTTCAGAGGTTATTTTACGTGTGTATGTAAGAAGGGCTTCGCAGCAATATAATCAAAAATTATTTTCTTCTTTCTATTGTCGCTGGGCCACTATCCACAAACATCATCATGTCCACCTTGTGGTGTAAGGTCTTGCCCCCTTTCATTATTGCTGCGGTCCTCGGTTGCATCTAGAACCTAATATTGTGCCATAAGGTGAAAACGAACATGTAATTCAGAGATGTAAAAGGAAGGAGTTCGGATTCAGAAATAATAACCTTAGAAAATTAAGAGTGAAAACGTAGCAACTTCACGCAAGTGTCTCCTTTAGCGAAACGCACCGCTGAACGCTTCGGGCCCAGGGCCCACAGGATGGAAACCCCGGCTTGCTGTGCGCCCCAGCCTGCGTCACTGTCACTCGGCTCCTGCCCTCTGGTTTTCTCCGCTCCCTTAAACCTCCATCCCCTCATCTCCCCCTTTACTCTTGGAGCCACGGAAAACAGAGAGGCAATCAGAAACACCTTAGCTCCTTGCCACGTTAGGGACAAGCTGCCCAGCCCCTTCAGGACAGAAGAGGGGCCTCACTGTCCAGGCCTGGCTCTGCCTCCTTCTCCGAGCCCTCAATCAAACTGTTGTCTCTTTTCTCCCCCATATTTCTTTCCACAATTTCTTTCTGCAGCATTGAAACCTGTTCGTGTCACTTCTGTCTTAAAGTGCAACGCCCCTGAGAAGCCGCCTTGCATGCCTGTGCCGCCCTTCCCTTCCCAGCACGCTGAGGCACGTTTGCAAGGCCCGCGTCCACTGCCTCAGTCCAGACGCTCCACGACCAGCCACAGCCGGGCGTTGTCTCTGTCACTGCCAGCAGCCCCAACTCCTTTCGGAGTCGCCTCTCTCGAAAGACGCTAGCGCAGCCTCCTTCTTGTTCCCAGCTTTGTCTTAGAACATCTTCCCTCTCGGCAGCACTAAACACAGACGGACGAGCATTTCTAATGCTGGAGTTGCTCCCTTCCGTTGGCTTCCACTGGGGCCCTTTTTCCTGCATTTCTTCCCCCCAGTCTGCCGGTGCCTGCGGCATTTTTATTCCCTGCCTCCCCTCTGGGTGCACGTGCGCCTCGGGGTCCCATCTCGCCTCCTCCGCCTTCTCTCTCCCTGCAGGGCCTCAAAGTCCCCCTCCCCCACGCCGTCTGATGACTCTCAGGTCTGCCACCTCCTGCGTATGTATGTGCATCACGTCACTTTGTCTGTACCCCTCCCTAGTCTGTGAAGTCAGGGACTGTGCCTGCCTTCTCCACTCCCAAGTCCACAGCACAGAGTCTTGTTTTGTAGCTATTTCCTGAAGGTTTGTTAAATGCACATGTAGTCAAGAATGTTTTCTTGCAAGGAATTATTGTTTAATATGTGCTATTAATGCTCCTCGGTTTCTGATATTTGCAAGTGATAGAGTTATGGGCATACCCAGCAAGGTATGGATTCTGAGAGCGTTCTGATTTTGGGGGGTAGTTCTGCTGATTTCTAGCTTGCAGTTAATCTTTTCTTTGCTTTTTTGTATTTCAATGACCTCTCCTTCCTCTCTCCACCAATAATTCACACAGATGATCCCATCAAAAGGTTTTCAAAAAGATTGTAAAAGGAATTCAGTGACAGACACACCAAAGAATAAAACGAAGTCAAAGAATCTTTTGTCATTGTATTTTTTAGAGACCTAGAGATGTTAACCGTTAATGGCATCTAGATAATACACTGTTTCAAATTTCACTAGGGAAAGTAATGACATGTATCTTAAAAAAATTTAAATAATCAATGTGCAAAGAATTGGATAATCAGCTTTTTGTCTACTACCATTCTAGTTATCTTTTAAGATAACTAGAATTTTCTAAGTTTCAGAAAATGAAGAGGTCACATTTTCATGGCTAAGTTTTTCTTTTCTCTTCTTCTAGTTAGAGTTGATACGAAATGAGGTGACCGACCTCTGTCTCTGAAACTCCAGGTTATGTTCACAGTGGTGGTTTACCACTCACAGCCCTCCCCAGCAGCATGAGTAAGTTCTGGAACAAGGCTGAGATTGAGACTTCTCAGCAACTATTCAGCACTCCCTTTAGCTCTGGAGAAACCTGCACGGACACGGCATGTGTGTGGCCCCTATGGCTGCCTTGACCCGTGGCCTGGTGGGAGTATGTTATCATGAGCCTTCCCGTGTTTGCTTTGCTTTTCATTCACGCTTTCCCTAATATCTTGATTTTCTTTTTGACTGTTGGAAAATCTAGTAATATCTCAAAAAAGGCAACTTTGCAGTGAATTAATTTGTTATTCTAGCGTTCATAAGAAGTTAACAAAATTAAAAGTAGGGGTGTCACTATGCTGCTCGTGGCAGGAATTTGGTGGTGCACAGAACCAAGCCTGAAACCGTCCCAGAATACCGATGCATCTAACACGTTTTATCGTCTTGGTGTTTCCACAAACATGTCCCTTAGCATCTGCAGTAATTGGGATCAGTAGCCAGCAGGTACCAAGTGTCAAGATAAATTGTCTACCACTGTGTGAGCGCTGACCATGAGACTGATTTACTATCTTTCGGGGAGTGTAGTTTTGTAATAAGAATGATATAAAGTTTAAAACCAATAAATTTATTATTTATGCAGGTGTCGTTCAATTGCAAGATCGACAAGTTTCACTATTTTTATGGATCTTTCCATTTCTGACTCAGTGAGAGCCTTTTCCAATGTCTGTACAGAGCTGAACTGTCTGAATCTTTGAACCCACATTCTTCAGAAACTGTTCCTGTTAGCCTTTGCTGTGTAACACTCCATCCTGAAACTTAGGTGAC
Organism: Mirza zaza; assembly: GCA_008750895.1. Taxonomy (NCBI): domain Eukaryota; kingdom Metazoa; phylum Chordata; class Mammalia; order Primates; family Cheirogaleidae; genus Mirza; species Mirza zaza. The sequence continues at coordinate 42,222 of VSMD01131758.1, forward strand.
TAAAACACCAACTATTTAGCTCACCGTTCGGTAGGTTGGAAGTTCGTGCCAGGCTCAGCTAGGCTGTTTTTCTAGTTCATCTGGGTTTGCTTCTCTAGCCAGTCCTGGGGGAGGTTAGGTACAGCTAGGCCAGCATGGCTTCAGAAATGGCTCATCTCTGCTTTTTGGTACCTCTCATTTTCCAGCAGGCTGGACTAGGTTGTCTACATGGAGGCTGGACAGGGTTCTAAGGGAATGAATGGGATCACATAAGATGTCTTGATGCCTAGGCTTGAAACTAATGTGCTCTCGTTTCTGTTGCATTTTACTGACCAAATCAATTCACAGGACCAGTCTTGATTTAAGAGTAGGGGAATATACTCCACTTCCTGATTATAGGAGATGCAAAGTCAAAAGGGCAAAGCAAAAATGTTTTTAAAGGGCAAAGAAACAAGGAAAAGTAAAATATTTAGGTATTTTTTGATCTACCACAGAGAAAAATAAAATAGTTATAATATGCAGACTTTAAGGTACAGATGGTAGGTTGAATTAACACATTTGCTTTTGATAACTCCTGAATCCTCATTCAAATGACAAAGTATAAACACTCAAGGAGAAACAGAGAAAGGGGAGGGGGATAACACATTTTGAAAGCTGGAAACAAATGAGTGAGTGGTAACAGAAATGAAAAATACTGAATCCTAAGCCAGCAGTAGGGAGAGTCAGGAAACATCCTGACTTACAACACAGAATCACAAGCTTCTTAGGGGTTAGAGACACTGAGAATGGAGATGAAGTATGAGAATCATCAGGACTGAGGGCAGGAAGTCTGCTTTGGATGTGACTGGGTTCCCAGATTCAACTTCCCTCCACCGCAGAAGAGGAAAGCTGCTCTCTGGAAAGGCTATAACAGAGAGTCTTTGGAAATTTCAGGTAAAGAAGAGGGCTCAGGTGCCATTGAAAGCAAGAAGATTAAATAAAAATGACCCTATGAATGTGCAGAGCCCCAGGCTTCTTCCCACTTTACTTCCAGAATAATGGCAGACACCACTCTTGTAACCTCTAGGACAGAAGATCGTCCAGTGGAGAATCTAATCAGCCCAAGAGAGAAGGTAAAATATACTGGAATCAAAGCTTCTCCACGAACGGACCCAGCTGCTCACACACTAACGGCTACTATTCAGTTTTTCAGTGCCCACTCTGAAATGTGGGCAGATGTCACGATTCATGGATACCTTAAGAAGCCTATAACATGAAAGATAGAGATCAAGATAACACGCAAACAAAAATAATTTAAGAAAACATGAATTCTAAAGGAGAAAAATACTGAAAAAAACCCTCGTTAATATTTTCAGACTAAAAAGCATTACATATACATGGAAGAAGAATGTGCTATTTTAAAAAAAAATACATTAAAAAACTCTTAGAACTGATAAATTCAGTTAAGCTACAGAATACAAAATCAACATATAAAAATCAGCAGCATTTCTATATATAAACAATGAACTAGATGAAAAAGAAATCAAGAAAGTAATCCCATTTATAGGAACTACAAAACAAAAAATACTTACAAATAAATTTAACCAAGGAGCTGAAATAATTTTAAGAGGACAATTATAAAACACTAATGAAAGAAATTGAAGAAGACACTCAAAGATGGAAAGCCATCCCATCCCATAATCATGGAGCAGAAAAAGTGATATTGTTAAAATGACCATACAACTCAAAGTGACCGACACTCTTCACAGAAATAGAAAAAAAAATTCCTAAAATTCCTATGAAACCACAAAATACCCTGGATAGCCAGAAGCAATCCTGAGCAAAAAGAATAAAGCTGGAGTCATCATCCTACCAGACTTCAAAGTATATTATAAAGCTACAGTAACCAAAATAGCATGGTAAGGGCATAAAAATAGACACACAGACAAATGGAACAGAGTAGAGAACCAAGAGATTAATCTATGTACCTACAGCTAACTGATTTTTGACAAAGACAGTAAGAACATTGATTGGGGAAGGGGCAGTCTCTTCAATAGATGGTGCTGAAAAAACAGGATATCCATATGCAGAAGAATTGAAACTAGAACCCACCTCTCACCCTATACAAAAATCAACTCAAAATGGATTAAAGACATAAATATAAGACCTGAAGCTATAAAACTACTGGAAGAAAACATATATGCACCCAATACCAAAGCACCCAGACAAATAAAGCAAAATTACTATATCTAAAAGGAGAGATAAACTCTAATACAATAATAACTGGGGACTTCAATACCCTACTGTCAGCATTACACAGATCACCTAGACAGAAAATTAACAAAGAAATCTTGGATTTAAACTGCTCATTAGACCAAATCGACCTAATAGACATGTACAGAATATTTCATCCAACAGCTACAGAATATACAGTCTTCTCATCAGAACATGGGACATTCTCTAGGATAGACCATGTGTTAGAACACAAAACAAGTCTCAACAAATTAAAAAAAAAAACCAAAAACTCATATCAAGTATTTTCTCAGATCACAATGGAATAAATCTAGAAATTAATAAGAAGAGGAACTTTGGAAACTGTACAAATATATAGAAGATAAACAACATGCTTTTTAAGGCCTAATGGATCTATGAAGACATTAAGAAGAAAATAAAAAAATTTCTTGAAACAAATGAAAATGGAAACACAACATACTAAAACCTATGAAATATAGCAAAAGCTATAAGAGGGAAGTTTATAGCAATAAATGCCTATATCAAAAAAGTGGAAAAATTCCAAATAAACAATCTAATGATGCATCCCAAGGAACTAGAAAAGCAAGAATAAACCATACCCAAAATTAGTAGAAGAAAAAAATAATAAAGATTGGAAAATAACGAAATGAAATAGAGACTAAAAAAATATAAAGAATCAACACAGTGAAAAGTTGTTTTTTTGAAAAGATAAAGCAAATTGATAAACCACTTTCTGGACTAAGCAAGAATAAAGAGAAAACCCAAATAAAATCAGACACAAAAAAGGAACCCTTACAAATGATACCAAAGAAATACAAAAAATCATCAGGGACTATTATAAACAACTATACACTAAAAAACTGGAAAAGCTAGAGGAAATGGATAGATTCCTGGACATATACAACCTCCCAAGATTGAATCAGGAAGAAACAGAAAACCTGAATAGACCAGTAGTGGGTAGCAGGATTGAATCAGTGGTAAAAATTCTCCCAGTAAAGACCAGGACTGCATGGCTCACTGCTGAATTCTACCAAATTTTCAAAGAAGAGCTAATGCCAATTCTCCTCAAAATATTCTAAAAAATTGAAGAGGACAGAATTTTCCCTAACTCATTCTATGAGGCCAGCATTACCCTGATACCAAAACCAGACAAGGATACAACAACAAAAAAGAAAACTACAGGCAAATATCCCTGATGAACATAGACATAAAAATTCTCAACAAAATACTAGAAAACTGAATCCAACAGCGCATTAAAAATATCACACACCATGACCAACGCAAGAATGTTCAGCATATGCAAATCAATAAGCACGATACATGATATCAATAGAAGGAAGGACAAAAAATATGATCATCTCAACAGATGCAGAAATAGCTTTCCATAAAATTCAACATTGCTTCACAATAAAAACTCTCAACAACCTAAGCATAGAAGGAACGTGCTTTAATATAATAAAGGCCATATATGACAAACCCACAGCTAACATATTGAATGAGGAAAACCTGAAAGTCTTTCCACTCAGAACTGGAAAAAGACAAAGAGGCCCACTTTCACCATTCTTATTAAATATAGTACTGGAAATCCCAGCCAGAGCAAGCAGGCAAAGAAAAGGAATAAAAGGTATCCAAATTAGAAAAAAAAAAAAAGAACTCAAATTACCCCTCTTTGTCATTGATGTGATCTTATATACAGAAAAACCTAAAAGCTCCACCAAAAAACTCTTAGATCTAATAAGTAAATCCAGTAAAGTTGCAGAAGACAAAATCAACATACAAATCTCAGTAGCATTTCTAGACACCAATAATGAACTACTTAATAAAGAAATCAAGAAAGCAATCCCATTTCCAATAGATAAAAAACAGAACAAGAAAAACAAAAACAAAACTAAAAAACAACAACAACGAAAAACCCTAGGGAATCAATGTAACCAAGGAAGTAAATGATGTCTATATGTCTATAAAGAAAACTACCAAATGCTGGTTAAAGAACCTGAAGATGATGTAAACAAATGAAAAGATTTGCTATGTTCATGAACTGAAAAATTAATATTATTACAATGACCATATTTCCCAAAACAATTTACAGATTAAATGAAATCCCTATCAAAATGCCATTGTCATTTTTCACATAACTGGAAAAAGCAATGCTAAAACTTGTATGGAATAATAATTTAAAAAAGAGCCCAAATAGTCAAAGCAAACCTGAGCAAATACAGTGAACTGAGGGTCTCACATTACCTGACTAACCTGACTTACCTGACTTCGAAACCAAAACAGCAGGGATATTGGTATAAAAAAAATACACATAAAGCAATGGAATAGAGAGAATCTAGAAATAAATCCATGTATTTACAGCCAACTGAGTTGCAGCAAAGGTGCCAAGAACATACATTGTGGGAAGGGCACCCCTTCAATAAATGATGCTGGGAAAAATTGGATATGTTTATGCATAAGAAAGAAACGAACCCTATAAACAAAAATCAACTCAAGATGATTTAAAGATTTAAATATAAGGCTTGAAACTATAAAATTCCTAGAAAAAAAGAGGAAAAACACTTCAGGATATTGGTCTAGGCAAGATTTTATGGCTAAGATCTCAAAAGCACAGACACAGAAATAAAAATAGACAACTGGAACTATGTTATACTATAAAGCTTCTGCATTGCAGAGGAAACAATCACCAGAGTGAAGAGACAACTCACAGAGTGGGAGAAAATATTTGCAAGCTATTCATTTGGCAAGGGACTAATCTCCAGAATATACTCAACTCAACAGTAAAAAACAAATAATTCCATTAAAAATTGGGCAAAGGGCATGAATAGGGATATATCTCAAAAGAAGACATACAAATGCTCAATAGGTATATAAAAAAAATACTGAACATCACTAATCATCAGGGAAATGTAAATCAAAATCAGAATGAGACACCATTTTATCCCAGTTAGAATAGCTACTATTTAAAAAGACAAAAAAGCAAAAACAAAATTAAAAATAACAAAAACAAAACCCAGATACCTGGCAAGGATGTGGAGAAAGTGAACTATTATACACTGTGGGTGGGAATGTGAACTAGTTACAGCCACTGTGGAGAACATTATGGAGGTTCCTCAAAAAGAATTACTACTATGTGATCCTGAATTCCCACCACTTGGAAAGGAAATCAGTATATTGAAGAGACATTTGCTCCCCCATATTTATTGCAGCACTATTTACAATAGGCCAGATATGGAGTCAATCCAAGTGTCCAAAATATAGATGAGTTAATTAAAAAATGTGGTATATACACACAATGGAATACTATTCAGTCATAAAAAGAATGAAATCTTGCCATTTGTGGCAACATGGATGGGAGGATATACATTAAGTAAAATGAGCCAGGAACAGAAAGCTAACCATTGCACATTTTCACTCATATGCAAAAGCCAAAAAAAGTTGATCTCATAGAAGTAAAAAGTAGAACAGAGATTAGTAAGAAGAAGGTGGGAATAGGGAGATATTTGTTAAAGGTTACAAAATTACAGCCAGATAGGAGGAATAAATTATATGGTTCCAAAGCACTGTAGGATGACTATATTAACAATAATATATTATATACTTTTAAATAGCTAGAAGGATGATATTGACTGTTCCCAACAGAAAGAAATGATAAATGTTTGAGATGATGGGTATGCTAATCTTTAGAGCTAAATTTTTCCTTTTTCATAATTTTAGCCAAACAAAATTATGAGCAGCTAAACAAAGCTTTAGGATGGTTTACTTTATAGAAACTTACACTGTAATTAAAATATAAATTAGGTGCACTTGTCAGAGACTTTGGTTTATAGGAATAGCATATATATTAAAGACAAGCTGACCCAGCAAGGAATGAAATCCCATCCCATCCACATGCTCTGAGAAGCTATAAAAAGGCAGTATTTTGATTTAAGATGAAAGTAAATCCAAAATACCTAATCATATTGGTTCAAGATAAAAATGATACATTGCATGTATTAAAATATCATATTCTCCATAAATATGTACAATTATTTTGTGTCAATTAAGAAAAAAGTACATTAATAAAATGAAAATTTGCTCTTAAAATTAAAATATGATAGTAACGATAAAAATGTTAATTAGGACAGAGGATAAAGTAGAGGAAATATCCCAGAAAGTGAAACAAAAGGACAGGGTGATGAAAAGTAGGAGGAAAAATACAAGAGAATCAGAACAATATGGGAAATTAAACAGTTTAATTACAGAGGTTATAAAGAGAGAGGACAGGGAAAACAGAACATAGAAATCATCGCTGAAATAAATCAAGAAAATTTCCCAGAACCGAAGTGGAAGAATTCTCATGTTGAAAAGTCAGTTTTAAAAAAAAAACTTTGAGCAGTGAATTATTAATAAAATCAGCCCACATTAAATGAAATTATCATGATATATTTGAATACTTGGGACAAAGAGAAAAATATTTACACTTCTAAGAGAGAAATATAGGTGTCATCTAAACGATCAAGAATCCGAAAAATCTTTGCATTTCTCAATAGCTCCATCAGAGGTTTGAAGCCAATGGAAAAATGGCTTCAAAGTTATAAAGAAAAATGGTCTCTAACTTGATATTTTACTCACCTCAATTCTCAATCAAACATGAATATAGAAGAAAGGCATTCTCAGACATGTACTTTGCAAAAGATTTACCTTCTACTCAGACTTTCTCCAGAAGCCACTGGAGGATACATTTTGAGAAAATGAGGGAGCCAGGCACAAAATGGGCCAACTTGAGATACATGACACAGGGAACACAGTGTAGAAGAGGGAAAAGTGGATCCCCAGGATGAAGGCCTGGGTGATCTCAATATGACATCTATGCAGCTGGAATGAGGTCACAATTCCAAATTGGAGCAGGAAGGGAGAGAACACTTTAAAACCATGAGTATATAATGAAGACATAGCAATAAAAACATGCAATTTAGAGATACAGAGGTCAATATCAAAAGGCTTAGCAAAAGTGGTTGAGGGTAGTTTCCTAGCATTTTTCTTAGAAAAATGGTGATGGGGAGATGCCGCTGTGTTTCTGAATGAACTTGAGGACTCTTTGGCTCTTTATGTGCATGCACCACGTAGGTACCATGTATCTGTATAACTCTGATAAAAATAAGCCTTTAAAAATGTTAAGGACAAATGACAACATCTTTTAGATGTCAGAGTGTATTTAAACAGGGCTTGGGAAGACAAGTAAGTCACAAAATTTAATTTCCAAATCTGTTCCATTGACCTGCTCTAAGGACAGGACCAATTTAAAAAGAATTAAGAATAAAATGTCTCAGACACAAATGTCTCTTACTTCCATTTAAACTGGGGGATACTGAGTGAAGAAGAGGAAAGGTAAACAGACTCATTTAGTTCTGTGTTCTGGTAGCAGAAAATTCCAGTTCTCATTGGCCCAACTCTGATTGATTCTATGCTTCAGGCTGGTTAAATCAAATTGGGACTTCTGGCAAGGTTCCTTGAGGTCAAACAGGTCTGTAATTTGGTATTTCATCTCCTCTTCAATGAAATCTCCACCTTGCTAGACTAAAAAAATAGTTATTTTCTTGTGGAGATGTTCCTTACCAGTATTACGATACAATAACTAGAGATGAAAATGTATGGACATGAAATAAAACTAACATAGCCACCTCCTCAAAAGCCTGTATGTAGTTGGCATCTGAGAATTGACATATGGAAATCATTATAAGAAAAAGAATTCTGAACACAAGTACACACTTCTTGGAAAATAAAATATTTTACTTTTTACTGATAGCATTGTAGTTTTGTTTTTAGTATACGCTATCGTTCTTAATGGTACTACTAAGATATAGATAGACAAATTTTCAATATGAAAATGTTGATGAGTAAGCAAATATTTTTAGCATTTTAAATCACAAGATTTGGTTATATACAACAGTCTATAAGCTACATATGTTCATGTAGCTATTTTATTTTTAAATCATGCACATGAGTAATTCATCTTCTGTGAAGAAACTCAAAATAGGAACCAGGCTTGAGCTCCGTCAGCCACACAGCTCTTACAGAGTGTTGCCATCTCCCTAAGACCTTCACAGGGTCACCTTAATAGCTGCTTGGTTCAAGGTCAGACCATGGGTTTGAAAGCTCAGAAAACTGACATACTGACACATAAACAATAGTCATATTTTGAGGGCAGAGGCCCATTTACCAAACCATGATACTAGGTGCAAAATCCAATGGCTGGTTTATAATAAAGAATTAAATAATCCAAAGGTAACACCTATACTTCCATGTTTGGCCAAGACAGAGCAAGAGGGACCCAATTTTATCTCATGAAATAAACTAAAAAGCAGAGCAAAATATGTAAAACAAATGGTTTCCCCATACAGGTTGAGCACCTCTAATTTGAAAATCCCAAATCTGAAATGCTCCAAAATTCGAAACTTTTTGAGTGCTCACATCATGCTCAAAGGACATGCTCACTGGAGCATTTTAGATTTTACATTTTCAAGTTAGGAATGCTCAATTGGTAAGTATAGTGCAAATATTATAAAATCTGAAAACATCTGAAACCTGAAACACTTTGGGTCACAAACATTTTGGATAACAGATACTCAACCTGTATTAGACATTAGGGATTGCAGAACAGTGATTCCCAAAAAAGAGACAACAAACAATAACTGTCCTATGATTAAACTCAGATTTCTACACAAAGTCAGTTTCCAGGCCACTGCAAAGGGAGACAGAGTCTAGTTGGAGCAGAAAAGATTTTCTGTGCTGAGGAAATGAAGCCAGAAGTCTAAGTAGACCAACGCAGTTAGAGTTCACAGGACAGAGTACTGGATGGCAGAAAGTTGCCTATAGAAAGAGCTCCAGAGATCAAGAGAAGACCCCTCTTCAGTCTTCTTCTAAATGCTGATCAGCACGCATGTGTGAGGAAATTATCCCAAGCTGTAAGAATAACCACCTGAAAGAAGAAAAGGGAATAATCCTCAAAGCTCATGCAGGGTTGAGAATAGGGCTATTCACATCAGGCACACTGGAAAAGCTTAGAATTCACAGGGTATTGAATAGAATACTCAGAAGGACTAGATTTTTAAAAGCCCTGTTTCTGCCAAACAAAGCATAAAAGCAAGGCTTAAAAGAATCAAACCATTGTCAAATAACTGCATTGCGGCACAAAGCTTAAGATATTAAAATACACAGCAACCAGCACAGTAAAATTCACAAAGTCTTTTGGCATATAATAAAAAGATTCCAAGCATGCAAAGAAGCAGGAAAATACAATTCACATGGGGAAAAAATCAGTTAATGGACTAGAATTAGCAGACAAGGAAAGTAAACAAGAATCATTATAATTATACTACATGTGTTTAATAAAGCAGAGGAAAGATAAAGCATATTAAGTAGAGATATGGAAGATATAGAAAAGAACAAAATTGAACTTCTTGAAAAATACAATGTTGGAGTTGAAAAGTACACTGGGTGAAGTTAACAGCAGGGTAGACACTATAAAAATAAAAGACAGCAATAGAAACTATCAAAAATGAAACACATAGCACACACACAAAAAGAATAATATCAGTAAGGTGTAGAGGTGTGGGACAACTTTAAGTGGCTCAATATATGCACAATTTAATTAGCATCCCCAAATGAGAGCAGAAAATATTTGAAGAAATAAAGAGAAAGGTGTTTCAAATTTGAGTAAAACAATCAACCCACAGATCTGAGAATCTCAACAAATCCCAAACAGAAGAAATGTGAGGAAAAATTCAACAAAGCGTCATACTACATGTGTTTAATAGAGGAAAGATAAAGCATGCTAAGTAGAGATGAAAAGAATATTAGTGATGAAGACAAAATTTTAAAGGCAGCCAGAGGAAAAAGAAGACATATTATGTACAGAGGAACACTGATAAGAATAACAACAGATTTCTTGCCAGAAACAGTGCAAGGTAGAAGACAGTGGAGCAGTATCTTTAAATTACTCAAAGGAGACAAATAAACAAAGCAACCTGTAAACCTAGAATTCTATGCTGAACAAAATGTATTTCGAAAACAAAGGCAAAATAAAGACTTTGTAGTTAGTAAAAAACTAAAAGAATTAATTAGCAGACTTGGACTATAAGAAATGTTAACAAAGACCTTCAAGCAAAAGAAAAATAATAGCAGGTAGAAATCTACAAACACAAACATCAACAGAAAAAAATGAAGAGCACTCAAAATGGTAAATATTTAGGTAAATATAAACCATTTTTCTTTTGCTATTTAAAAAATATTTCTAAAAGATAATTGTTTAGAGTAATAATATGTATTCAGATTTATAAAATGATATGCTGGTAAATGCTTAACAAATGGATTTCAAAGAAAAAAGGCCTTAATTTGTAGCATTTGTTTATTTCCATTGTGGAAATGCTTCTACCATAGCTGATTTCAAGTTACCAAACTGAAGGTAGATTTGAGAAAAGACACACACAGTTGACTTTCATGGGATGGCAAAAACTGAGTTTATAAAACATGTAAAAGTAATATATATATATATATAGTTTGTGTGTATATATATATACACATATATATAAACAAAAACAGAACAAAGACTGGGAGGGGAGAAATGGAAGTATACTATTTATAAAGTTCTGATACTAAACATGAAATGATATAATAGTACTTAATGATGGGTGTTGATTACATATAGATTACATAACCCTAAAGCAACCAACGATGAAAAAACAGAGTTATAGCTAATACACAAATAGATAAAATATGATCAAAAAGCAATAAGCTTAGATAATTTTATAGGTGAGGTTTAAGCCACCATGAATAGATAATCCTCAAAAAGATAAGAAACCAAATTTACAGTGTGTGGTGAACAGTAGACTTGCTATCAATACTAAAAAACTCATTTTCCAGGTAAATTGGCAATAACTAGTCAAATGGAATGTTTATATACCCAATGGTTAAACATTTTTACTTCTAGTATATATCACAAAGAAACTGTTACAGATGTGCATGAGAATATCCACTACACCATTATTTATAATGGTGAAAAACTGAAAACGACCTCAATGTCTGCCAACAGGAGGGCAAATATATGAAGTGAATACTCCATTATAAGGTGCTAAAAAAATTTATTAGAGCTACATGTGTCAACCTGGGGAAATCTTAGAATATAGTATCGAGAGAAAAAAATCAAATTGCAGTAGAACATGTGCCATATAAAACTCTGCCTGTAAAGTTTTAAAAATACTAAAACATTATTATATATTTTATGAATACATACTATGCATGGGTAGTTGTAATATTTAAATATGTTTGGGGACAAGCAACGGAAAAGATGTCATTACCTCTGGAGAGGGAGGAGGAGAAATGGCTTGGCAGGAATTTAAAGACACATTCAAATCTGTCTGAAATATCTTATCATCTAAAAAGAAATCTAGAGCAAACATAAGCATGGTCTAATTTGATAAAGTTTGGTGTTGTGTACATAGGTGTTTTCTTATCGTGTCTCTATAAACTTTTGTTGATTTTAGCATTTCATATAAAATATATCAAGCAGGTCATGCATCACAGGATCCAGAATACCCGAGTTTGCATGATCACTCTCCCCTCTAGACACAATGTATGGCAAAGCAAATCACGACAACCACAGTATAGCAGGCTAGTCATGCATGGCTTCAGAGGGAAAGTTGGCTAGTGACGGGAATCAAATGGGCAACGGCGTTGACCTAAGAAAACTTGAGGTTACAGAAAGTCTTGCTGTAGGGATTGAAATTCTTGAAGCTTATTGTCAACCTTTTAGATATTTTAATATATTCGGCAAGATATTTTAGCACACTCAGTAAGACGTTTTAGCATATTCAGTACGATCCAGGCAATATTTTGCAGGTCTAGTTGACCTTTCCTCTGTTTCTTCTCTCCTTCTCTCCTCCCTTCCTTCTATCCATCCTTCCTTTCTTCCACTTCCTCCCCCCCACCTCTTCCTCTCTTGCCAGTATTTTTGCATGGCTCTCTGTTTGGGCTCATTCCATGTAAATATTTTAATTTAAAGCTCACAGGGGAGCACTTTTTCCTCATTCCTAGGATCTGAAGGATGGAATATGTTGTGGGTGGAAGTGCTTCCATTTAATTCCAAAGTACTGACAATCATCTATAGTTGATTTTAAACTTTTATCTGAATTTGAGTTTACATGATAATAATTTTTATTTATTGCCAGATTATCGCTCATGCAGAAATCACTGCATATATATTGTTTATATATGTTATTATGTGGGGTTTTTTGAGTATTGTTTTTTGAACAAAAGTGATTTATTGGTGCAATAAATCACAACCATGAATGAAGAAATTACAGCATATTCTATCATTAAAATGTGACTAAGTTATCTACTTGGGCCCTGTGGGCTAGTGGAAGGGCTTTGGACAGAAAGAGACTAAAGTTCTGGTGTTGGCACTGCCCTATACTGAATGTGTCAGCTAAATCAATTACCTCCTTTCCTCTTAGTTTCCTCCACAGTAAAAGGAGAGGGATGGACTTTCTGAGGTTCTGTGAAGAGAATATGTCACTCACTTGGCAACTCTAGTATCCAGTGTTTTATTCCAGTTCTCGAGCTGCTACACACGGTTTTAATTAAGGGCCTTTGTTTCTTGCCTGTATTACTGCAACGGAATTTATTTATTTATTCTACAGCTGTTCTTGCTGTGTCCTCCGACTTGGATACATGACTCTCTAAGTTCACGTGTTTTGTGAAACGTTCCAGTGTCCACATTTAGTGGTCCATTTTCCATTGCAAGCTCTGGCGACGGCAGTGGCTACTGTCAACAAGCTCTGTAGACACAGCTGGTTGCTACACAGTAGCTGGGATGGAAACCACGCACGGGGACCAGCCTTGGAGCCCTGGAGGACCATTTCGGCTCCGTGGGTCTTGCTATTACTAATGGAAACTGGAGGTTTTGGATTAGTGATACTTAATATTCCTTTTTATTCTGACATCTATGACCCTGTGATGTTAAGTCTGCCCCACTGCCACCACTGAGTGCCCTACATATGTGTGTGAGTCACATCTGAATAGAAGACAGCCGGGGAGCCTGGAGCAAGTGTTGGGGGCTGGCTGGGGGACCCGGGCAGCCTTGGACACGGTGCCCCGTCTGCAAAAGGAAGAGAGTGAAGCTCATGGTCTCTATACACCCTCCCGGCTCCAGCCTCACATGTAGATGGCAGCAAGAGCAGGTAGAAATCACAGCCAGTGTTTACTGGGGTCCTGTGTTTACACAGGGATTGTCTCGTTGAATCCCAAGGGCCCGTGCGATGTTTTGATGACATCATATAGCAATAACTCCACCAGACTGGTGGTTGGCAGCCGGGGTCAGTTTGCTGAACTTGCTCTGTTGGTAAAAGCTGCTCTTTTCAGGCAGCTAAAATGCCTATTCTATAAATAATGAAGATAAACTTTTAGTCCATTTTGCCTAAATTAAATAATAACAGTGATAGACAACATTAACTAATTATTATGTGCTGAATAGTGTAGAAGGGGATTTATTTGCCTTTCCTCAAGTTAATCCTCATCAGAACTTATTAATTCATTCTGCACATGTTGCAGCCCTTTTGTTTAAGGCACAGGGAGTACTAGATTAAACAAATAACACCAATTCTCTGATCTCCCAGAGCACTGTAATTATTACCCTCATTTTACAGACAAGCACACTGAGGTTTAGCGAGGTTAAAATACTTGCCCAACGTCAGACAGGCAGTAAATGAGAAGAGACAGGAACAGGACTCAATTCTGCCTTTCTCTAAAGTTCACGCTTTTGCCACTCGGCCACGAATGTACATATACTACGTATACTATCACAAAGCAAGAAGGAAAACATTTGGAAGCCCCAAATACAGGGATCTAATTGCTATGCAAGAGTTTCGAGCATCCAGTTTTCTTATTCTACAGAGGAATTGCCAAAATGTTTCTTTCCAGATTGTAGACGTTAGTAGATAATATTAATCATCAATACCCATGCGACTCTCCAATGCAGGAAACATAACTATTACTATTTTGATTTAGAGGAGGGAGAATTTGAGCTTATAATGGAATGTGAAGCTAATATCCATACTCTGTCTGCTCTTGTGTGAGATTTTGTATTTTCCCCAATCTTCAATCCTCATAAGCTATTACTTGATGAACACAGTCCGAAATGATTGGAGCAACATAGAGCAATTTTTGGCGGCAGTGTCTCTGCAGATGTATTCCCCGGTCAGTCAGGTGGGACAGGCCAAAGATTAAGACTCAGCGTTTGAATCTGTAGTCGAGTACTGGAGGAAAAATAGGAATTGCCGTATGGGTCAGGGCAATAATGTCTTGGAATTGCTAGAAGTAACCATAATTACACTTGCTCTTTTCCCCAGAATAAAACATGGAAAGTGGAGTGAAGGCAGATTGGTAACAGACATTACTCCTTTTTATTTTTTAATGACAAAAAATTTACACTGGAAATAACGATAACTATCATTATTTTTTGGATCACCTTAATTTGTCCTCATTTAAAGCATTAAAATTTATGAACAGTGTTAATGGAAAGCTTTTTAGCCTAACTATGCAGTTACCATCTCTTTAACTTCTCACGCCCACCCCCTAAGGGAAAATTCATCTTGCAGAGCTTTTAGAAGAGGCATATTTCATGTGCATATTCTTTTCTCATCTCCTATCCCTTCCCTCCCATATTTTTACATTACTTTTTTGCACCGCTGTTCCATTAACGGCATTAGGGTTTTTATTTTCCTGATCTAAGGCTGGAAGAATTGGACCCATTCTATCTGGTAATTTATCAAACAGTTTCTCTATCACAAAGAACATTTTCCCCCCTCTCTCTGGGTTCCTGGCAGCTCATCTCACCCCGCCAAGGGGAGATTGAACACTTTACTCTTTTGAAGAGTTCACTTCAGAAGATTTCACCACATGCCTCTAAGATTTCACCTCATGAGAAATTCCCCTTCGAATCTGTGGTTTTGCCTCTTCCCAGGACCTTTTAAATTCCGTGATGGCGTCACGTGTTGGCTGTGCAGTTTGCCCCCTTTGAAGCATTTATAGATGCTTTTAGTCTCTTTTGAAAGGAAAAGGTTGGTGGTGGTGGTGGGGGAGGGGCTGGCAAGGCATCCGCAGCCAGAGACGATCTCTGAATAATTCAGAACGCCCCACGGGGCGCTGCTAACACCAGGTCTCCCAAGGCTGGAACAAATATTAACACTCTGATTTCTGGTCTCTGGGGAAAATAATTGTCGTAGAAGCAGTGGGCGCTGCCCCCTGAGCAGCACAGGATTCAGAGCGAGCTGAGCTCTGCACAGCAGCCTCACCTGGAGGTGTTGAAACGCACCACGCCCAGGCCCCTGGCCGGGCCAGTGAGAGATCCGAGCTTCCCACGCCGGCGTGAAGGATAGTCTGGGAAGCTTCGCAGGTGATTCCAATGTATGTCCAGGGCTGGGAGTCACAGCTACAGGCCCGTGCTCACTCTGGGTCATGCTACTGAGGAGAAGGTTCAGGAAAGAGGTGGAAGGCTTAATGAGCACCGTCCTGTCCGTCCACAGCCACCTCCTGTTCTCGTTTTCCCCTTTTCGCCTTAAGCCCTGGAGGGGCAGCTGCCTGGAGAAGTGAGGTGGGGGCGGCCTGGGGAGCACTGCCCCCAGCCCCCGGCGTGCAGAGAAGCCACCGGTGCACCCCGTTCCCACCAAGTCACAGGCCTCCAGCGCGTAGCTGCTCTGCTGGGTGTGTGCTACACGGTCCTCTTACAGAGGAGCATCTCACGTACACGTTTTTAGGACTTTCCCGGGATTCTCCCCAGCAGCAGAGGTTCCACGACAGGTCTGCCCTCCCTTCCTTCTGAGGAATGTTCCAGGCAGGCGGAGCATGTGGGTGCAGCTCTTTCTCAGCGAGAGCCTGGAGCGCCTCTTCAGAGCAAGCCAACCCCCACCCCAGCTGCACCTGCCTGGCTCTTACTGTTTACCTCGGGGAAGCCACAGGGTTCACACGTCTCTGCTCGAGGTGCAGAGAAAGCATCCATTGAAATGAAGAGAAAAGGCTTGGAGAAAAGGAATGTGAAAATATAAAAGTAATGTTGCCAGCTTTGCCGGGCTGGAGCAAAAAGAAAACCCCAGATTGAAGCACTTACTGATTCCCTGCAGTGGACTTTCTTTCACCTGGACCCCTTGAAGGTACTACCCAGGTGAAGGCCCGGAACGTGTCACTGAGAGGTGGCGCACGTGATCGGCTCTCCCAGGCCTGTATGAGCCGGCCCCAGCCTGCCACGGGGAAAATACAGTGAAATAAAGAACAAAATATTTGATTTAAAAATCAGGAAGCTTGGTTTATTTGGTTACACTGTCTCATGGCTGTTGATTATTCCATGGATTTTGTGTAAATTCTGCACAGATTAGTTTGAAATGTCATGAGAGAATGTCGGAGGCCAGGGAAGAAGGTTTCTGTGTGCTGTGTGCTCCTGAGTCCTCCTGCCAAAATCTTTCCTTTAGCAATTCTTCATTACAAAACAATGTATCCAATGACAAAACGATTTACTGAAGTACAGGCACTGATTCAAAGAGAATCCTTATTACAAAAGTGACATAGATTGTAGAAAAGTTAGGAAATATTCACAAACCAAAATAATCCCATCCTCCTGTTAAAAGTCCCTGCTGATTTTTTTTTCCTCTCCCTACCTGACCTTTGCAACAAAAATGGGATTATAACATGGCCTGTTGCTTTGCAACCTGCTTTTATTTTTACTAAAATAAACACATATATTTAGTTTTTAGTTAACACTGTTTTGCAGGTTGCATAATATTCCATAACATTGATGTATATAATTCATTTAATTGATCCTTAATTTTGGACATTTAGGTTGTCCAGTTGTTTTTAACTTTTTTTTCTACTTCACTTCTAATGTTCTGCAATCAACACACTTTAGCTAAATATCTGGGCCTATCTAGCAGTGCACTAGAAATAGTTTCTGGAGCTCCAGGGGAAAAAAATTCCCTATTATAGCACTTACCAATTTTCTGTGTACCTTCTCCCACCTTGACCAATAGAAGTTACCAACGGGAAGGTCCTAAACATGGAATTGGGAGGAAGTCTCACAATTGGCTCCTATAAGCCCATTATGAGCTGGTTCCAGAATACGATTGGAATCACCCATGCTAATATTTTAGGGTAAATTCCTTAAAGGTGGAATTTCTGGGTCAAAGGGCACAAATATTGTAACATATTTTTGTAAGTCTTATCTTCTTGCCTTCCCAAAATACCAAAATGTATACTTCCATCGGGAGCAGAGGAGGGTATTCTGAAGTGTCTAATTCCTCAAGTGCTCTGTGTATCCCCAGATGGCAGGGGCTGTTTCTCCAGGCAAGGAAAGCCCTGTCTTTGGGGGTCTTCTCACTGAAGCCAGACAGCCAGCCGCTTGGCAGTGAGTTCAAACACAACAGGGGTAGTTGGGCTGAATCTACGGGGTGTCTGTTTCAACCCTGAGATTTTAGGAAAAGTGAAATAAAACAACAACAACAAATGAGATACCAGAAGGTAATTCACGGTATTTGCTGAATGTCAAGTTGCTGTAAAGAAAGGTTCAGGGGAAGAAGAAATTGGTGTGTGGGATCCCAGCTAGGAGAGGATTCCCAGAACTGTTCCAAAAGAGAAGAGAAGGTGGCAGTTGGCCTTTGGGTTCCTACGTCTTTGTCAATTCCCTTTTGATTTCAGGAGTCCAGATTCTTTGCATTAGCAACAGACTGGATGGAGGCAGGAGGCGGCCACTGCAAAACAGGCAGAGGAGAGGTTGCCTGTGGGGTGCTCTTTGAAGGCGGCCTTCACCACCATCTGCAGGGAGTGTGTGCGTGCGTGCGTGTGTGTGTGTGTGTGTGTGCGCGTGCGTGTGTGTGTGTGCGTGTGCGTGTGTGATGTTTCTGGCCAGTTTTCTCGGCCAACTCCCTACCCTATTACCTTCCCTGCTGCCTCCCTATTTCATATTGGGAATTAAAAAAAATTCCAAATTGTACTTGATCTCTCCACTGCTTCACCGAGAGCACGGCTGATGGACAGAAGTGCGTGGTGCCAATTAGGTCTGCTGCTCTGACTCCTGCCCTGGGACTGGACTTTGGTGCCATTCGTTTCAGTTGTACAACCCAGATATCAGATAACACTAAGGTTTACATTCTCCGCAGAAAGCTGTCCCAAGAATTCATTGATGTTTGCAGCATCCGATTGCTCTACAGCCAGAGAAGGCCGAGAGGAGAATCTTATATATTTTTCCTGTTGACCTTTGAGAAGTAGCATCCTGTGACTTCCTCCATAAAGTCCATGACCTTCAAGCATCTAAATCTTCAACTTTTCCACAAATTATGCCGCTTTTCTTTCTCCCAATGTTTTCTTTAGCAGATATTAGAACGGCATCGGTGTTTGCCTTTGCTAAGAGAACAGGAGTCCCGGGAGGGGGAGCAGCTGCCGGTGGCTGCACGGCCCTCCCTCGGCGGTACCTTTCGCCTTGCATGCATGCCAGGCGGCGGCAGGCTGGGAACGCTTTCAAATGAGACAGGAAACAGTTTAGGGTAAAGAAATGCTTTTAAAAAAAAATCATTCTCACTCCAAATGAAATCTCAGATCTTGCAATTTTGTTTGTTTTCTCCCTTCTCAGCTGTTTCCCTTTGAAGTCAAAGACTGCTACTTCTTTGTGTGAGTGCAGCTGTGACTGGTCGATCATGGTTTATTTTGAGACAAGGAAAGAAGCAGAGCAAAGAAATACCTATTGTTATTTGTCTGCCATTAGCAAAATTCAAATGCACCCAGTCTTGTGCAAATATGCAGATGAAGGTGCGGTGCATCACGCTGGGGCTTGGGTGCCATGCCCAGATGAATGGGGTGACTGGGCAGGCTTCTTGTCAATCCTTGCTCAGGCCTTCTGACAGCAAGGCAGGGCCGAATTTTTGCATCATCCTTTTTTATTCATGCTCATTGTCCCTGCCTCCGTGAAGAGCTTTATTCTTTCGGGTCTGAAAGATTGCAATTGCTCCCTAATAAGTATTCTTTAGAATCTGTATCTCTGACCAATCTGCTCTGCATACCGTAGCCAGAGAAATACTGAAAAGTCATATAAATGGTATCACTTCTCTGTCTAAAATCTTCAATGGCTCCCTAGTTCCTATGGGATAAATTCTAAGTCCATTATTTACCATTTAATGTGTTTCTCATTAACCATGATCTATATTTCCAGCCTTCTCTCCCAGTTATCTTTCTAGATCACTTCCCTGCCACTAAAATAATGTGCTCCCAGCCGACCATCGTGATGTTGCCAAGGCATGAAGCAAAGACCATGTCCACCACGCAGTCTGTGTGGGATTGCCACCCGGGGGAACACTTTTCTTGCTCTCAATTAGACATTTTCCTGTTTGTATCATGCATAGATTTTTCGGGATTGATGGAGGCTTTAGGTATTTTTGTCCGATCTTCCAGCTTTACATATAAGAGAATTAGTGTTCAGGGGTGAAGTGAATTACTCAAAGCAACCAGTAACAATCATAGCTGCCAATTATTGACTGCTTTTATATAGGCTTGAAAAAGGGCTAAAAACAGAACATCGAATTATTTCAATATCCTTATGCTATTAATAAGGAACTTCAGGCACAGAGAGGTTAAGTCACTTGCTGCAACCTACCTAGATGGTCAGAAGCGAAGCCATGGTTCACACCGCACCTGCCTGACACCACAGTCTTCACGCCCAGCCATTCTCCTGCACTACCCCCTGCCCGCGACCGGCGCCATGTATTATTTTGTTGTATTTGTGGACAGTTCTTAGTTACTCAACGATGTCTGTAAGCTTCTGGATGGCAGAGACCTTACCTTATAAGCCTATGGACCTCACAGAAGAGATTTTTAATAAATACGTTAGTGTTGCCTCTGTCACTCAGAATCTGGAGAGGCTCAGTAATGTGACTGTGCTCTGAAAGTGGCCGCCCCTGTGTGCCGTGATCCTACATGTGCAAACACGTCGGCGGCTCAGTGTGCAAACACGTCGGCGGTTCTCTCTTTTCCCCCATAACACGGTTTTAGTCTCATCACTTGTCTCCACGTATGTCTGAATATATTCTCGCACACGCTATATCCATCTGCATCTATCGCAGAGCGCTCTGCCAGAACCCTGCCTCTGTTTATACCCATCTCGAACCTTGTCCCTCAATAAGTGCAAGAGTTCAAAGACCAAAGTATGTTGTCCCTCTGCTTCTACGCCTAATATGATAACATCTCCTTGTTCTCCTTACCAATCCTCGACTTCATCTCTAGTCATTCCCGACTGAGTGCATTTTGAGTAAATAACATGAGTTTAATCTTCCTAATAGGACTATGAGGTGGATAGGAGCCAAGCTGAAACTATCTCTGCCTTCCGGGGTTGTGCAATCTGTTTAGAGGTGCCAGGGTCAGGGGAAAACCAGTACTTTTTTCTAGAGCCACACACACGCATACACACATTGCATCATTCGGTTCTCACAGTAACTCTGTGAGGTGGGTATTTTTATCTTCACTTAATGAATGAGGAAACCTAATGCTTCACAGGCCCACAACTCGCCCTGGTCACACGGCCGCTGAGAGGTGGGGCCAGGAGTGTAACTCACCTCTGGCTCTGAAATCCACACCCTGCTTCCTCCTGCCAGCCTCAAGGCTCTGGTGGAGCCTGCACAAGAAACCCACCCACGCCGTCAGTCCCCTGCGGGCACTGAGCCCTGCGCTGCGCTCTTCAGCACTGGCGGACTTCAGAGAGTGCGGGGCCGGGCGAGTCTCAGGGGGTTAGTGATGCTTACAGTGAAATGGTCCACGTGTTCGGAGTTGACCAGCAAAGAAAGAGGTGGCCATCGGGATGGGGGATGGGACCAGTAAGAACAAGTCATGCCAAATTAACTCCCACTCATCTTGGGACAGAAGTGTAGGCGCTTCTGAGAACTGCGGCAACATCACGGGACTAGAGCTTTTCAGGAAATTTAGCAAATTCCTGTGACCATCTTGTAAACACATAAAGAAGAGGAGATTGATGGTCACACTTCCAGAGGTTTATATAGTTGTACCTTCAGTGGTATTGATTAACAGATAGAAAGATTATTGATGAGCAGACTGAAAGAACAGAGGCAAGATTTTGTCCTTAGCCTTTGATTATTCCATGCTTTAATTAACATCTTGGAGGAAATGCTCGGAGGTGTGCGTAGCTCACTTGACGTGGGTGAAGGAATTGGTGCGAAGAAGGATCTTCCCTTCTTCTTCAAAATCTCTCCTTTTTTGGGGTCTACGACACAATTTCCTTATTTTTCTGCCCATTGGTCTTTGTCAGTCTCTTTCATGGATTCTTTCTCCTTTGCCTGTTCTTTAAAGGTAAGCCGGTTCCTCGAGGTTCTTTCCTGGGCCATCCTCACCTCTCACTCCGTTGTGGCTGACGTCCACCTGCTTCCAAGGCTTCCGTCTGCCATCTTTCCAAGGGACACCTCTTGGCTTTCAGACCCTCTCAACAACTGGGTAACCCCACTCCCCTGCCCCAGGCGTATTTCGGATTCAAGCAAGCCCAGGCTCAACCCTTCTACTGCAAACCTGGTCCTCCTCCTCCTGTAGTCAGCAGGTTTCCAACTTCTAAGTACTTTCCAATCTGCTCATCCTTCTCCATTTCCATTGCAGTTATCCTAATTCTTGCCACCGCTGGGCTTCACTGAGATTATGGACATAGCTTCCTAGTTTATGTCTCATCCCTTCATCTAAACTTCCCCCTTCTGTCCATACTCAGTGCCCAGCCAGAGTGGTCTGTAAGATGCCAGTTGGGTCAGGCAGGGCGCTGGCCTGATGAAGGTAGTTCAGTCACTTCTGTGCCCCTTGACAGCAAGTTTCTGAGAGAAGCCACTGTGCCCTGCATGTCCCATACCCTTCACTCTTCCATCTCCCCCCTAAGAACTCCAGGTCCCTGCACACAGCACCCCTGGCATGTTGACTTACTTCTCCACGTCTCAGATAGGGCACGCTTTCTCTCATTTTCATGGCTCTGTGCATACATGCTGTTCCCTTTGCTTGAAATAGTCTTTCCTCTCTTTGTGCAGCTGCTCATTTCTCCCCCTCACGGATTTCCTCTCCTTCCTCTCTCTGATTCTCCAGCCTGAATTGCTGTGGCTATTATGTGTGCACCCAGCTGTCACTTATATAGAAGTAGAGTGGTCAAAATATGGAGTATCTAGAGATTAATAAAATAAAAATAACATTTTGGACTCAGATGCTCAAGGGATTTGCTGAGGTTTGGCAATAGCTTGCTGCATCTTATCAATAAATGAGATAAACAGTGCCGGTCTGGGTGGGAGAGCGCCCGACGGGCTCTTTCACAGGTGAAGGTGATGGACCCCCGAGACCCCCGTAATATTCCTAGGCGACCTTCACATGGGCTTGTCAGAAGATTACACATCTCTCACTCACTCCACACCGTTCTTTGCTTAATTGAACAAATTTTCTTTAAAGCAAGCTAGAATCCAACCCAGCCTTTAACTGCTTGGCTGCAGGGAATAATTTATTCTTTTGTAACATGCCTACAACTTTGATTCCCTACTTTCTTCTAAAGATTTGTTGTTGTTGTTTAATTGCATGAATCACAGTGGTGTGACCCTAGAATTTGGGAACAAAATTAAAAATTGAAAATTTTTTTTAAAAACGAAGGCAAATGAAGCTGACAACTCATTTGTCAATGCCAATGTTACTGCCTACTCCCAGCTGGTAGGGGAAGAGGTCTGCAAATCAGAACTTAGGGCTAGTGTTAGAAGCAGTGACTCCTCATGTCTTTTGCTTGTGAAAATATCACTAGGCCATTGCTTATTTTCTTCTTTGGATATTCTTTTCAATTGTGCCAATGTTTTTGTTACTCTTTTTGTTTACCACTTAAAAAGACTTGTTATAAAACTGTGTTATATTGACGAGCACATCATGCTGTTAACCATCTTATCATAACTAAAACAACACAACACGGATACACTGTAGGTTCTCAATAAATGTTTATTGAATTAAATCTGAAAATGTTAGTTAATATATTTACTGTAACTTTTTGTTTGCAGGTATTTCTAATTTGCTTTTTGTAGTTTAGAGAATTTCACTTCAATGTCTATTAATTGTTTTTCTTTATATGTTGGCAGTATGCATGACAGATAGTGACCTGAAAAATGTAAAACCATATATTAGGAAGAAACGAAGTTGAAGATTTAAAGAAAATAGTCCTTTTAACCAATTCAGCCACTTAAATCCTGAGAGTAGAGTATTTAATTCTTTATTTTATTGTTCTTATATCTCAGCTGAGTCTTAAATAATCATGAAACAAACACACTGTACTGTTTTATTAAGAAACAAATAGCTATCCTTTAAGCAGGAGAAAAACACAATAAAATGTAACATTCCATTGCTGTGATAAAGAAGTTAATGACCCTACCTGACGAAGCATGGAAAGGCTGCCTTTCATAGAGTGGAAGCACAGCCAACCTTGGACAGCCTTGAAGGGCTGGTCCAGCGGAACCACACCTGAACAGAGGTGCCCAGGTAGAGCAGAACAGCACCTCAAGGAAACAGTACATACATATTCTGTGCTTTGTATTCACTATGGAAATAGACTCATTTTTTGAACCAGGCAATGATTAATTGAGAAACATTAAAAATAATTCTGAATTCACATTAATAGAAAGCAAATCAAATTTGAGTTTAAGGAAAACTAATTATTTTTGTTGTAAAACCTAAATGTCTCAAGTAATTTTGGGGGCTATGATGAGTCCTACAGTTTCAATGTTTACATTACTACAAAGGCTTTATTTAATCTGAATGGATCCTTTTGTTAAATGTTTTGGCAAATTTGGGAAGTTTCAGTCATTATTTCTTCAATTATTTCCTTCTGCCCCATCCTCTTTTCTCTCCTTCTGAGACTCCAATTGTATGTGTGTATTGTACGGGTATGTATATATTATTACACAACAGGTATCTGAGGCTTAGTTTATGTTTCTTCAGTTATTTTTCTCTGTTACTCAGATTGAATAATTTTTATCTATCTTCAAGTTCACTGAATATTCTGCCATTTCTAATATGTTATTAAGCCAAACCCATGAAGTTTTCATTTTACTTTACATTTTTCAGCTCAAGAATTTGCTTTATTTGACAATTTCTATTTCTCTTCTGAGATGACCATCTATTAATTCATTATGAGATTGTTTTCCTTTGACTCCCTGAACATGTTTATGATAATTGCTTTAAAACCTTGTCTACTAATTGCAACACCCAGGATACCTGGGGATCTTTTTTTTGCCTGCTTTTTCTCTTTAGTTCTGGTCAATTTTCCTATTCTTTCATTTATCCAGCGATTTTTCATTGTAGTTAGGACATAGTAATATGTTACAGAGAGTATGGATACTCTTCTGTTCCTCTGAAGAGTTTCAATTCTTGTTCTCATAAACAGTTAATTTATCTGGACTCAAACCCCAAACTCCATCTCCCCTGTACTGGTGGAAGCTGAAATCTCTGCTCTATTACTTTTACTTCCAGCTGCAGTTTTCTCATGGGGATCGCTGGGATCTGCCTGTGAGTATGTAGTTTAGGAGCCAGGGTTTATCCCTTTGCACCCCTCTCCCTTCCAAGATTTCCTCCCCTATCTCCAGCTGCTCTGCCATCCATCCGATCTGTCCTCTGACACTTCCAGCTGCTAAGCTTCGCACAAAATGCATGGATTGGGGCGTACCCTCAGGCAAAAGCCAGCAGACTCACAGATCTTGGCTGTCAATATTTCCATCTATCAAGGCTAGCCTCCCTTCCAGTTTCTGCCTGGTTTGGGTCATTCTCAGTGCCTCAGTTTATTTTAAAAAATATTGTGCTTATGCTTTTAAATTCTTTTTGCAGGAGGTTCCTCTGACCATGCCACTCTGTCATGACCTCCTTGCATCAAGTTTTGGTGACTCAGAATGGCTTTGTAATCTGGATAGGACATGTTGGCAAACAGTCAGTATTGAAGATGTGAGTCAGTTTAAGTACAGGACTACCATGTTTCCCCGAAAATAAGACAGGGTCTTACATTTACTTTTCCTCAAGAAGACACCCTAGGGCTTATTTTCAGGGGATGTGTTATTTTTTTTTAAGTACAGTACAGCAATCTAAATTTATTCAGATATAGTTAAGTAGTCTTCTTCTAGAACATCATCATAACTCTCCAAACCCCAAATTCCATCCTGAATTTCTTGTGACTCTATTTCCTTTAGAACCTTTGGCCCCAATCTCTCGTGTCGAGCAATAGAGCTCTCATGGGGCAGATGAGAAGGGCTGCTCATCTTCTTTGCTGCTCCGAGACGAAAAGCATGGGTTGTGCAAATACGCTGCGTAGCCACAACCATTACTAGGTCTTATTTTCGGGGTAGGGCTTCTATTGCACAAATGCTTAGAAATCCTGCTAGGGCTTATTTTATGGGTAGGTCTTATTTTTGGGGAAACACAGTAACAAAGGTACAGAGGGTTGTAGTGCAGAGCGACTGCTTTACTGTTCCTTAGAGTACACATTTAAAGGGCAAAACCCAAGATATTTAAAGTATTTATGCATGCAATCCTTTTAAAATTTTTATCAAATAGATGTTTACAGAAAACATTTGTCAAATTTGCAGTGTGAATATTTAAAATGAGTCTGATGTAGAAGAATATGCTCCAGGAACTCAAATCTGGAAAACATGAGACAATATGCCAAAATTGTGAAGTTGAAGGAAGCCAGGTAACAGGCATAACTTTTTCGTAGTTCTTCCCATAAGAACGTCCTTTACCACAGGATCAGCGAGTGTCACGGGATCTGGTCTACATGAAAGTCACCAAGGAACAGGTAAACAGCAAAACCCTAGGTAGCTACATTTTAGGGGAAAACAGGAAGTGAGGTAGATAACTGTTTAAAACAGGAGACATTATAGAAATTATGATTTCTGCACAGTGTGGAATTCTTTAGACTCAGTTAAGAAGCACTATTCTACATCACGAAGCACCAGAAGCTTCAGCACTGGTGGCTGGAGGTAAGATAATTGCAGGGAACTGAGGAGAGAGAGAGCACTGTTGTCTTCTGAGGCAAAATATCCCAGGAAAGCGAATCTCCTGGAATGTGCAGACAGTGTGTGATCTTCCAGCAGCTACGGCCATTTCTGGGTGACAGGAGATGCATATGTTCAGTCTCACTAGAAACTGCCAGACAGCTCTCCAAAGCGGTTGTGCAAACATATACTCACACCAGTGACTTATGAGAGTTCTAGCTCCACATCCTTGCCAGCTCTTGGAATAGTCAGTCTTGTTAGGTTTAGCCTTTCTGGTGGTTCGTATCATAGTATCTTGTAGTTTTAATATGCATTTCTTTGATGAATAAGCGGCTAAGCATATTTTGTATATTTATGGGGCATTCAGATGTCCTCTTTTGTGAAGACTTTTTTTTTTTGTCTGTTTTTCTGTTTGGTTGTCTGTCTTTTTCTTATTAACTCATAAGAGTTCTTTATACCATATTTCAATAGCGTCACACAGTGATAATGAATTCAATGTAGCGTCGAATTAGAACTTGCCAAAGTCCCGGTTGGTCCTGAGGACTCACTGGAAGTTTCTTATGGTGGCAGTTTCAGCGTATTTTGACCACTTTTGCTGTGTTTCCCTAGAGGACCAGACCAAGAACCAGGTGAGCGAGGAGGGCCTCAGTAGAATCTCCCACCTTGCTTTCCTACTTGCCTTGGACAAATGAAGCGTAGTCAGTGTTAACCTGTGTACTTAGCTAAGAATGTTTGTCCCAGTGAGTATACTGGGACCAAAAACCTCTTGAAACCAGCTACTGGTTGGCAACATTAAAAAAGAATGTCCTGTATTAAGGCTGAAACAGTGCGGAAAAGAAAATCTCCCATGTCCCACAGGGAGTTGAAAAATCCTACAAGTTAAAGGATGCTTGGATGTCAGCTTGTCTAAATGAAAGTTTACGCTGGACAGAAGCCCTGACAGATGGCGGCCCCAGCTCTGCCCATACACATCCAGTGATAGGAAACCCCATCACTTGGAATTTTCAGGGCAAACTGACCTATTACTGGTCAGCTCTAATTATGACAAAATTCTTAACTAGATTCATATGTAACGTGACTCTCTGTTGCTTCCTTGCATTGATCTTAGATCTTCTGCCTGCAAGAAGAAGGAATAGGAGTACTTGCTTTCTGTTCCACGTGAGAGTCCTTCACATATTTGAAGTCAGCCACCATGTCACTATGTCTCATCTTAAATTTTCCTTTAGAGTAAAATAAAAAAAAAAAACTACCTTCCTTGGAATAAACATCTTTAAGCAGTGAAAAAAAAAATAACACGATAGGCAAAGAATGCACTAAAATCGAAGATGAGCAATTTATTGGGGACATTTTCTTATTCATCCATCATTTTCCCTTTTGTTTATTTTTCCTCTTATTAAACTGTGATTACTAAGTGGCTCCCGGTAGGCTCATTAAAATCCTTAACTTCCTTTGTTACAGGTAATGTCCCTCATTTTATAGACCAATTTCCTTCCTGCCTGCCAACACCTGCTGTTATCCTCTTCTTCTTCTTCTTCTTTTTCAATGATTGCTACCAGAATAATCTTGTAGTAGGGGTTTCTTCAGTGTGTGACCCTAGTGAACAGCAAAGCCCTGTTTGAAATTGACTTCTGTGAGTGTTGGTTACGTTTCAAGGTAATTTTGAAAACCATTGTAGTGTGTCTTTTGTCATTTACATGAGGAGCTGTCATTCAAAAGTCTATTTCCCGGAATCCAAGAAGTTTCACGTCGCTGTTCTGAACATGCTCTGAACTGTATGTTTCTACCTTTAAGAGAAGGAAAAAAAGCGAGCAAGAGATTTGTTGATTCATGATAATAAAGGAACACGCTGGTGCACTGGGAAGTCCTTTTTCAGTCTTAAAATTTACTGGGCATATGCATTTATTCACTCAGTAGTTGATAAATATTTATGAAGTCCCTACTTGACGTCAGGCATCCTGCAAAGTACTGAGGATGCCATGGTGAAAATTGCCCTCGCTGATCTTGCCCGCCGGCTGGGGAGACACGTAAGCAAATACAGTTTTGAGTTTTTCCAATGTGCCTAATAGAAAGTGCTCAAAAAATGGTAACCATTGCCCTGCTGCTGCCTCAACCACCATCGCTCAGCTAGCTCAGCCCTGCCACTGGGCAGCTACAGAGCCCTGGACAAATCGCTTAATCTGCTTGGGTCTTTTCCTCCCCCACAAAATTAGACAAAACTGAACCAGGTACCTGTTTCCTTCTGCAGGATGGCAGTAAGTGTGTTACCCAAACCAAACAAA
Source organism: Mirza zaza (assembly GCA_008750895.1). Classification (NCBI taxonomy): domain Eukaryota; kingdom Metazoa; phylum Chordata; class Mammalia; order Primates; family Cheirogaleidae; genus Mirza; species Mirza zaza. The sequence continues at coordinate 70,762 of VSMD01131758.1, forward strand.
TACAATGGTGAGGAAGATCAGTGCACAAAAATATTCGGGGGAACGCTATTTTAAGCAAAGTTTGCTTATGGAAGAATTTTCCTTTTAGTGCATTGATATGTGTTATGAGTCTCTAAGAGCATGCACCAAATTTTTTTGGCTGCCAAATATTTATTTTTTTCTGGTATTTCTCAGTATTAACAAAACCAATTTCTCAGAAATAAGAGGGAACCTATTTTTCCCCCCTCAGTACTGAACTGCGTGATTTCATAAGCCCTTTCCAGCTTAATATTCAGTGACTCCACTGTGTCTTAAGATCTCGTGGCACTAGGATAACTGCACATCTCACTGTGTGTGAGGCAAATGAATAATTAATTGTGCTCCCTTGTTTATGAAGATATTTCCCACTTTGAACAATAAGCTGCGTGGCTACCTTACCTAATGCAGTGATCTTAATCCACAGAATTCCTTGATATAAAATACTTATTAAATATTGAATAATAGGAACATCTTCCCTCTCCTAACGGGCATCTCCTTTCAAATGATTACCACCAATTTCCTTTATATGATTCTCTGTTTAACTAGAGAACCATGAATAGAGTTGTAAGTCAGCTGCTACGGGCAGAGCGGCATTTATCGCCTGTCTGCTGGGCACGTGGCCCCTGGACGTCGCTAGGACATTTAAAAAGTCTGGGGCATGATCTTTGCCTGCACGGAACTTAAAATCTATCACTGTTAGGTGGAGGCATGTGTTTGGGAAAACATTTCATCGTGTAATTAATGCACAAATTAAGCCACAATTCCCATAATGCTTAGTTATGTTTATCATCTCTGCTTTGGTGGGGAGTTCTCTCTGTTTTTTTTTTTTTAATACATGCAGCAATCATCTGAATAAGAACACATGAATTGGCTGACAGCAAATTGGCTCCTGAGTTTCCATATTTGGGACATTAATTTGATATTGCTTTATTAGTTTTCCACCCGTTTCACCCCCTCATCCGCCCCTGGTTTCGAGTGGCAATGATACAATCCACGCTGGGCTCAGAGGGAAGGGGGTGCAGCCTGGAGCAAGAGGGAAATTTAATTTCTGGATGGATTTCTTAAACAAATAACAGAAACAATAGGCTGAAAGCCAAACTGACTTTGATTTACAAGAACCAGGCTTTATTGAGAAAGCGATAAGATAATTTTCTCAGGGACTAAAGAAGTTGGGATTTGAATATCAAGAACTGAGCTTAGAACACGATGCCTAGAATTTACACTGAGCACATTCAAGGAAAAAGGAAAATGAGATGACATCGTAGTCATTTTTCTTCCCCCAAAGGAGATGGGAACTCACAATTAGGCTGATGTGGGAGTATCAGGGGAGGAGACTGAAACAGAGCACTCTCTGTGCCTCAGGAAGGCTCCACCTCTCCCTCCTTACCCACCAAGCCCTAGCAGAGGAGCAGGAGGCATCACACTTTGGGGGTGCTTGACAGCAGGAAGATCACCCCTCAACTCTCCAGGGTACAGCCAGGGCAGACTAACTGTCTTTTAGGGAAACTCTATGTTCAGAGTTACCTTGGAACAAAGAGCTTCCAGTCTGGACACTAGCTTGGAGGGAGCTTGGTAGCTGGGCTCACGGGTGGCCAGGTGTCTTCTACCACGCTCTGCATGGTGTAAGGTGTACACCGCATGGCCTGGAGCATGCCCTCTCCCTAGAAGGGGTCTAAAAAGGTAGCGAGAATCCCGGAGGACTGGGAGGAGCCTGAAGTCAGGACGAGGACTGAGAGGCTTGGTAAGGTCCCAGAGAGAAACATCTAGCAGCCGATAGGTCGAAGCCTTTAGTTCAACATCAGTGGGCGGGCAGGCAGAGGGGTGTGGGGAGAAGTAGTGAGGAGAAACCCTGCCCCAGTGCGAGGACAGCCTTGCGTCCAGGGCTTCGTGGACACAAGACGAGAGACTGGAGGAATCGACAAGGAGAAGGGAAGAATTTAGAGTAGAGACTATTTACTCCAGAGAGACTTGTTTAAGTTGCAAGTCATTGAGTTTTGTTGCACTGATAATTTTGAGCAAAAGTTTCCATCAGAGCCCTGAAATAAGAGCTTGAAAAATAAAGAGCATCTGAATTGTGACTGTAATTATAGACCTTGCTCCACGAGTACGGGCCCAGGACTGTGGACGTCTCCACGCAGGCCGGCGGCTTTCAAGAAGGAAGCGTGTTCTGAGTCCAGAGAACGGGAACTTGGCGTCTGATCATCAGAGTAAATGCTTTATTCATCCTAGATCAAGGTTTAGTTATATATTGTGAACAGTGGTTGGACATGCCCTAGCTTATCACTAAAAATGAAGTGGTTTTTTTTTTTCTATGTGCACATTTCTCTGGTGTTTATAGCCTAATAAGATCTTTCTAACCTGATTGACACATCACGTTTTGAACCCTGTGGGTGAGACAGAATCCTCTGATAGTCCCCATTGGTTCCTTTCCTGTTTCTCCACCTCTCCGTGTCCGGGCACACGCTCCCTGTCACCGGTTGCCGACACTCCTTCCCGGCACGTGCTGTCTCTCTTGCAGCCCTGCCCGCTGCCCGGGCTGGGAACTGGTCAGACCCTCGTCCTGCAGCTGGTCGTCCCAGCACAGACGGGCAATTAGGGTCCTGACTTTTAGATGAGTTTAAATTGATAGCTGTACCTAAAGCCAGAGTCAGCTTTAACAATCAGGTCTCCCACTGAAAAGTGAGTGTAAACTGGATTTTGTTTTATAGATTAAATCATTTAAATGTATACTGAAGTGATCTGAGAAAAGAATGTTATAGTGAGTTCTCTTGAAAAAGTGACAAATTACTTTATGGATTGTTGATTGCCATTTCTTCACTGATGCAGCCGAGCACCTCTTCTGCGATGGGCATTGTGCTGGGTGATTAATTTATCTTGGCTGTGAACCCATTTTGCTAAATATGGAGTTTGCTTGACCTGAGCTATCCTTGTTTCCATCTTCTGTGTAGTGACAGTAGAGTCCCTCTCAAAGGTTGTCCGGAAGAAAAGTCTAAACATACATTTTAAGGAAGATTATAGTTTTCCCCTTGAGTGCTTTAAAGTCTCTACTTTGTTATTTTCATGTTTCACCCTGATTTCAGAGATCGCTGATGCTGGGAGCAGCACAAACCTGGTCAAGCCAGTGGCACGACCTGGCAGGGGGCGTACCTTGGTGTGGCGGCTCGCACAGGTGTGACTGCTCTCAAAGGCGGGACCGCTGCCCCCTAGCATTTGCTCTTAGGCAAGAATTTGAAAGCTAAAAGGGAACAATGGCATTCTGGCCTGCCATAAATTTCAAATTTCAATAACTTAATAAGTGAGTTATTACTTATTAAGCCATTGGAATTTTGTTTTTTCACTCAGCGACCATTTAGTACCTACTATGTGCCAAATGCTCTTAGATACCAGATGTATACAGATATATCTGAGAATGAGACTGGGCTCAAAGAGTTCATGGGCTGATGGGAGGAGATAAATACTTGGATGATTAATTAAGATACACCATTTGTTTATTCATTGGACAACTTTTTATTAACGCTTATTATGTGTTCAAAGATAAATATTTTATTAGAGATTATTTACAAAGTGCTCAGGGAGGAGCGATGAGAGAGAGTTCTCTTGGCAAGCAGGGGCGGGATGGGAACTGCAGACAGCTATTAGAATCAGCTTTTAGAGAAGAAGAGAATTGAATTGAGCCTGGAAATTAGGTGGGAAGAGGACTACAAGCATTAGATTGAGGTATGGAGGATGAACAGAGATGATAAGGAAAAATAATGTGCGCCAAAATCTTAGGCTAAAATAAAACTCCTGCTTAGAAATTCTAGGCATAAGCAAACAGGCAGGGGAGATTTCTTGCTTTCTTTTTTTCCTGTATGAGCTGCCTTGAAAGAAACTTTAAATACTACCTCTAGCAGATTAAGCTTTCATTAGTCACTCATTATACGGCGTGTGCCACTTCTATTCACGTAAGAGAGGTATTCTGCAGCTTGAATGGGCAATTTTGTCAGATTCTGCCAGTTGCCTAACACCTAGCAGAAATTCACTGGGCACTTAGAATAAAGACTCCATTTCCAGACTCTTGCCACACTAGGTGGCCTTCTGGCTACGGCCCGGCTGGTCAGCTGGGGTCTTCCAAGAAGGTGCGTGACGAGGTCTGGCCCAACAGCAAGGCGCCCCTGGTCCTTCCCTGTGTTGCTGTTTGATGTCTGGAGCCAGGGCTGACTGGTCCATGGGACACAGTGAGCATAGTCCTCAGTCTCCATAATATTCTGGGAGGGTGGGTGGGCTATGAAAAAGTTTTAGCTCCTGTTGACATCAGAAGGAAAATAATGAACTTTTAAGTTAAAGAAAATGTGTTCATATAATATTAATATATCTGTCTTTGTACCAATGTAGCCATAGGATATAATCTGTCTTTGTACCAATGTAGCCATAGGATATATATATAATTTTTTATATTTATTTGAGGCCTCACGGAGGCAAAGGTGCCTGGGGCCTGTGAGGGTCATAATACCCGTCTGGCTGGAGCTGCCCTTGGGAAGACAGAGCAAGAGATGGAGGACCTCGGGGAGCTAGTGGGGCTGCCACGCCGGCTCGCGGTTGCTCACTCATGCATGTCCGGTGCATGCTCAGTAAACCCTCAGGTACGTCAGCCGCTGCACTGGGATGTTTGTTACACGTAGCTGTTTGCAGTGCCTGACTAATGAAGCCCTACCAGCCCCTGCCCAGCTTCTAAGAGGCTGAATGGCAATGAGAGACGTGGTAGCAACGGCGCTTCCCCGTGGCCATGCACCCCCACCAGCACCCCTCCTGGGGCTGGCTGGAGGGCTTTGCTCTGTGAAATTAGGTCGGTGGGACATTGAACTCCTCGGATTGAAAAAAAATATTTTTTCAATATAGTGTAGGGCTACAGCCCCAAAGTGGGCTCAGTAGCATTCCATCTGTGTACAAATCGATTCCAATGAACATCCGGAAGTTTTAGACTGTTTTCTTACTTCGAATCAGCCAGTACAGGAAACTGCCTCTCTCCCTGTTGGTAAGGAACAAGAAGCATTTTTCTCCTGAAGATGCTCCAGTGTCTTCTCCTCGTGGTCTTCCCCGTCGGCACCTTGTGATTTACCTGCATAATCTTAAAGAGTGCTCAGAAAAGGCCAAGGGGATAATAATCACTAGAAACACTAGAAACAACAGAGACCATTTCCTTCTCTTTCCCTCTGTCTCTGCCTCTGCCCCTCTCTTCTCTCTTCCTCTTTCCTCTTCCTTCTCAGTGAAGCGGCAGCAAGCGGTGGCCAGGCAGAGCCTGTCTATCGTGCACTCACTTGCCCGAGTGATTTCTGTGCCATGCTGATTTTCATCCTATCCGCAAAAGATGCTGAAGTATCACCTTGCGCATTAGAAGCAGCATTTTGGCTTCAAGCCTTGATCACAACAAATCTGAGAGACAAGAAAGTCAGGCTGCCTAGATAAAAGAGGTATGCTTGAGCAAAGGGAGTTGATTATTTAGAGAAAATGAAAGAAAAGAAGAATAAAGTAGGTCTCAAATGGAGACGGAGTGAAGGAGAAATGATCCTTCATTTGGGAAGGGAGATGAGGGGCAGCAGTAGGGTTACCCCGAGGGTATAAACTCTGAGACCAAAGGAGGCAGAGGCACGGAAATATCCCAGTGCTTGTTCAAAGATGGGAGGGTGACGGGTGGGACAAGCACACAGGCACCCCACGTGCCCAGTGTGAATTCAGCACAAGGGACTCGGGCTGGGCTGTTGTTTGCTGTTGCTAGTTTGCTTTTGCATCATGCAAGAGAACAAGTGGGTTTTCTTTTTCTTTCTCTTTTTTTCCTTCCCTCCCTGCCCTTCCTCCTCCCCCTCCTCCTCCTTCTCCTCCTTCTCCTCTCCCTCCTCTTTCTTCTCTCCTTTAGGGCTTATCAGTGGCACTATGCTGAAAAAGACCTTGAAGCTTACCTGTTCTGGTGTTGCTCCAACAGCTTTTTTGATATATATATTTAAATCCTACTTTTATGATATCCCAGGGTGGTAAAAGATGCTAAATTATCTCCATTATGTCTCTGCAGCTGTTACATAATTGTTACATGCCCCATCACGCTTTATTGCCAGACAATTGACTGCTTTGGGAGCTGTACCTGTTAAGGTATTAAAAAAAAATAACAAATAATGTTATTAATAGTTTGATGATAAGAGGCTCAGCATCATTTCCACACAAACTTTGCACCTCTGTTTTGTCTTTTTAACAGAGCTCAAGCGTCTCTGAGTCGTGAGCAGTTGGATAACATCCTGCATTTATCGTGAAGGTTCTAGGAATGCTTAACTATGGCGCTGCTTTCCCTGGTGAATTATGTACATTTATGCGGCAGTTAAAGCCTTCAAATGGCCCTGTGGAGGCGTGGATTGCCGGGAGTTTGGGCTGCTTGCAAATGCCTTGCAGGTGGCCTCAGCCAACCCCCTGGGTGAGATGTTTATTTCCCTTTCCAAAACACAAAGCAAAATAAAGCCCAAAAAATATCAACGTCACATCTGAATGTTTGTGTCCCCCCAAAATTAATGTGTTGAAATCCTCACCCTCGAGGTGATGGTATTAGGAGGTGGGGCCTTTGGGAAGTGATTAGATATGAGGACGGAGCCCCGTTATAAAGAGACCTAGGAGAGAAGAGACCCCATCCCAGCCTGCCCTTCCACCTGGTGATGTTAGAGTGAAAAGACAGCTGTTTATGAGCAAACAGGTTCTCACCAGACACTGAATCTGCAGGTTCCTTGATCTTGGATTTCCCAGCCTCCAAGAACTGTGAGAGACAAATTTCTGTTGTGTTGTAAGCTCCCCGTCGATGGGATTTTGTTATAACAGTAGCAGCCAAAGGGCTAAGACAATCATTCACAACAATGTCCCTAAGAACATGATGAAGTATTTCTGTTGCAGTAACTAGATGTTTTTTTTAAAGTCTATCAGTTCATCCCTCATTTTTGCTTTTATAGTGCTTTATGTGGATTTTGATGATTATAATAATCAGTTTCTTCGTTTGCTTAAAGTATGGCCTTTCTGAGTTTCTGGGGGTGGAGGTGAGGTCCGAGCACGGTGGCAGTTGAGGTCGTGCACAGGCTCTGGGAGACCCGAGGCAAAGCCTGTGGCACACACGGTGGGTGGCACCTTGCAAATCATTAGCCTCACTGAGCCTCTGTCCTCCTCTGTCCTCCTCTGTGCAAAACGAGGCCAGTGCTCACTGCATCTGGCTGGGACGAAGACACAATGATAGACATAAACCGACAACCTCGGAACCTGAAACCGAGTAGGTGCTCGAGAACTGTTCGCTGAGTTGAACTGAATTAAAGGCATAATTTGCTTTATTTGGACATAGGCCATTACCGGTGAAATGAGTCTAACTACTTCAGCCCACATTTTGGAAATCTTCTTTATTTTATCCTGGAAGATATTCTCTTGGAAGCCTAGTTGATCTGCAATTTCAAGTACCTAGCTTAATTTTTGTAACCGTAGCTTCATTTTGCCATAATGATATGCCTTTTTTTTTTTTTTTTAAGTTTTACTTTTATTTTTTTTTTTATAATTATTATTTTTTTTATTTCGGCATATGATGGGGATACAGATTTTAAGGTTTCAATAACTGCCCTTTCCCCCCCTCCCCCCACAAGTCTGAGTCTCCAGCATAACCATCCCCCAGACGGTGCACTTCTCACTCATTATATATGTATCTACCCATCCCCCCCCCGTCCCCCTGTCCAATACACTATTATTGTAGTACCTATGTGTCCACTTAGGTGCTGCTCATTGAGAAACGTTCCATGAGTCGTCCTTGCGGCCCAGATAATATCAGTTTTTGTTAACTCTGGAAAGCGCAAGTAGAGGGCGTTTTGCTTCTGGAAACAGGACTGGATACAGTGAGCCATGGAGGGTTGACATGCTGGAGTGGTCTCGTAAGAGGAAACCGACTCTTTAAAGTGGTTCCAGCGGAAGGAGGGGGCCATGGAGCATGCCTGGGGGAGGGCGTGGGGGGGCTACAAAGGGCACCCCGTTAGGATGGGTGGGGGTGGGGTGTTCTCTTGAGAGTGGGCTAGAATGTCTTTAGAAATAAGCAGGGCACTGTTGGCTTGCATTTTTGTTTTTGCTCAGGCTCAGTAGGTCACTGTTGGCTGGGAGGAAGCGCGGCTTTAGAGCTTGCCCACTTGGCAGCTTTCACCACTGTTGAGTCACTCGGCGCTGATGGCAGTTGCCTCCGCTAGGAAGGGAGAGCTGTTCCCACAGCACATTCAGTGCGGCACTGGGGACGGCTGGCTGGGCCAGAGGCCGGATCTGGCGCTGGCTCTGTTGGTCACAATGATTCTGCCTGGCAACCACTTTCAAAAGCCTTGGTATGTTCCAGATGGTGACCACTTGCCTCGTTTATCCTCCATTTGAAGGAATTTAAAAACTATTCATTTGTTTGCATACCAAGGCAGTACAGAATCTTCTACTGTGGCACTCGAGTGGTAAGGAATTGGGATTTTCTTCTAGGACCCTTTCTTTTGTGTTGTGGTTGCTTTAGCGGTGACTGGCTTCATTGTCTGCATTTAGAATTGGGTATGCATTAGCATCAGCTGTATGCACCAGGGTCCATTATATGCATTAGGGTCAGCTATATGCACGAGGGTCAGCTGTATGCATTAGGGTCAGCCATATGCATTAGGGTCAGCTGTATGCATTAGGGTCAGCTGTATGCATTAGGGTCAGCTGTATGCTTTAGGGTCAGCCGTATGCACCAGGTTTAGTTATATGCATTAGGGTCAGCTGTATGCACCAGTGTCAGCTGTATGCACCAGGGTCAGCTGTATGCATTAGAGTCAGCTGTATGCACCAGGGTCAGCTATATGCAGCAGTGTCAGCTATATGCACCAGGGTCAGCTATATGCACCAGGGTCAGCTATATGCACCAGGGTCAGCTATATGCATTAGGGTCAGCTGTATGCATTAGAGTCAGCTGTATGCCCAGAGTCAGCTGTATGCATTAGAGTCAGCTGTATGCACCAGGGTCAGCTGTATGCATTAGAGTCAACTGTATGCTCCAGGGTCAGCTATATGCAGCAGTGTCAGCTATATGCACCAGGGTCAGCTATATGCACCAGGGTCAGCTATATGCACCAGGGTCAACTATATGCAGCAGGGTCAGCTGTATGCATTAGGGTCAGCTATACACCCAGATCAACTATATGCATTAGGGTCAGTTATATGGACCAGGGTTGACCATCCACCTTAGGGCTGGTCATCTACGTTGAGGCCAGTGGCCTGCACACCCCTGCTCCTTCCTGGGGCACCACCTCTCCAACCAATGATCCACTAACACCTGCCTGAAAAGTGACATTCTTCCATGATGGAACTTAAGCTCCTGCTACTTTCTCTCCACCGTTTGGAACAGAACTACACATAAGCTTCATTTGCAAGAAACGTGTAATGGCTGTGGCTCAAGTTTGGGTATTTTTCCCCCCTGAAAGGCCCTAAATTCACATTTATCATCTGCCCACCTGCTATGAGTTTATAATGAAATACCAAATTCTACGTAATATTCACATCTATTCTTTTAAAAGCCTCAGAAATGCTTTAAGACCAAACACCAACAGAGCCAATAAAGACAAAAGAAATTTTTATAATAAACCAGGGGGAAAAAAACACAAAAGAAAAAAAAATAGGTATACTTGTTGAAAAGACAGGAAGTCTCTCCAGAAAAGCAAATCAATTTAGAAAATGATTCATTCAGGAAAGTTTGACGTATCCTAAGAAAAAATAGTAGCTAAAGAATTGCATTGATGAAGTCAATTAAAAAAGAAAACCTAGGGAAAAAAAAGGCATAATATAAAGGAGCTTACGTGCAATGTGGAGTTGAATGTTTCATGGTTAAAGTGACCATGACTGAACTGAAGACCAGCCCAGTAACAAGACCAGCACTCCCAGGACGCCAGTTACTCCCCTGGGAATGTGATCATGCAAATTGGGGTTTAAAGGTGAAGGGCTTTAGTGCTTTTCTGATTTACTACAAATATAAAAATACAGCTTAGCAAAAGGAAGAAGGGAGGGAGAGAGAGAGAGAAAGATCACTCTTCAATTTCTTTTTCTGTCACCCTGGCTCCACTGGGCAGAGCACAAGTTGAATCTCACAGGGTCCCTGAACTCTGGCAGGAGCGTGTAGAGCCGGGTCTTTTAGTTTCTTATGGAGCTGCTCTTTCCAAAGGTGTTTCGGCTCTCTCCAAGCGACCAGATGAGGTGACCATGAGCCACTGCTTAACAGACGGCTGCCATGGGCTTGGAAGTGTGGCTTCCCGACCCGGGCCACTACAGGTGGCAGCTGAGGGGGTACCCTACAGCAGCCTCCCTGGTCACACTGTGTCCCTGCCTGAGAGAGGGACTGCTGCCAGAACAGCAGGGGACGCTGCTCACGTCATTTTTGGACTCTTCAGCATTGCTCCAGTTTACAAAAACCTGGTGGTAGGGGGAGAAGAAAATGTTACAGGGAAGCTAAAAAGGAAAGAAGAAAAGTAGAGACAGCTTTCTCCTTTCACTGCTCCCTCTTATGGTTTTCGCCCTTTCCCGAGCTCTGGAATGACCGTTGTTGGCAAAGGAGATTGGCTGCAGTGCTGAACATGGCTGGATTTCTCTGTATATTCGTGGAGGAACTCTCTGTGCTTAGAATTTGTAATACAGGGTTTTTGATTTATAATCAGAACTTGAGGGATGAGTCTAAGAACTATCTGAATTTATTATGGTTGATTACGGTTTGATTGTCAAGGTTGTTCACGTGGTCAGCAAAGGTTCACTAAGTTCCTAATCTCCTCCCGTCTTAGGTGCGGGGGGTGGAGCAGAGGAGGAGGCAGACGTGGGCCCAGTGCCAGGAGAGCTTCTATTCCAGTGGGGAAAGATCAACAAGAAAGAAATACGTCAACATAACAGAAATATTAGGTCATCAGAGGAGCTCTAAGAGAACACCCGCTGTCTGCAATGCACCAGACTGCCACGGTGGCGTCGTCAGTCTGACCAAGATGACAAGAAGGAGCCCACAGTGAGGACAGTGGAGAACAGGTGGGGCCTGTCCTTGAGTAAAAGGAAGCAGGCCAGTTAGGCTGGGGCGTGGGGCAAGACCGGGTGACCGATGAACGGACGACATGAGCTCAAGAGGGTGGCGAAAGTCAGTCATGTAGGGCTCGGTTATAAAAATAGATTTGCAGATGATCGATAATTAAAGCTGTAATAAAAACTTTTATATAGAGCTACCAATACTGAGCAATGGATGCCTTTACAATATTGTCCCTGGATGTTCATGTTTTCTAATCTCCAAGACGGCCCAGGTGGGCGCTCTAATCCTCATCGCGCAGATGGAGAAACTGATCCTAAGAGGCTCAGCTGTTGCTGTCGGTCGCCCGGCTACTAAGTGACAGAGCTGGGGGTTGCACGTGGGCCTGTCTGACATCAAACCTTGGCTCACACTCCACCAAGGGGCCTCTCCAGTCACCTGCAGGGCTGGTGGCTCTTCCCTCAGGGATCCTGACTCAGTAGGCCTGGGGTGGGGCCCGGAGACACCAGCATTTTTCAGAATCTCCCCTCGGCATTCAGAAGCCATCTAAGATTTATAGCAGAGCTATAATTCACCCTGCTGTTTTCCAAACACCTTTAAATAATCAAGCAATCAATTAAGCAAGGAGACAGGTAAAAATGGATTAGAGCCCTAAGTCTTAGAGGAGCCAGGAGTGCACGCTTCAAATCTAGAGTCGGATTCGTCATGCGAGACTCCACCTTCCCCATCTCACCCGCCTCGGCTCTTAGACACTACATCCGGCGATCATTATCCCTTGCCTATTTAAAACTTTTCCTTTTTACCAAGAATGTCTGGGCAATACAGCAGACTCACAGGAGCTAATAAAAGGAATGCCAGATTTTTCACTAATAAAATATTTCTGTGCAGAAATATTAATATATGCATGGTGCAGTCACAGTGAGATGACAGATTTTAGATTTCCTGCATGGGATGCCTATTTTTCCCTGGACCCAACACTTAGGCTGCTAGAATAGCAAATCTTAGCTATCTACAGATGATACATACATTAATATTTTACTTTACCCTTTTACAATTCACTCTCATCTTTAATTGCTTGGTAAACATATAGTCTCTACTGTATGGAGAACAACCAGAGGTTCCCATTAATGGGTGTTTAGCTCTAAGTATGGAAATGAATCGCTTCCCTGTAATGATCTATAATCACAGATTCTTACGTGAGATGAGGGAAAATGCTAAAGAACTGCAGAAGAGCTTCCTCTAGAAGAGACTTCTAGGAGTCTGCCTTGGAAGGAGGCCGTGCTTGTTGTTTGGATGATTAAAGTTCGTGAGGATGATTTTTCTCACTGGTTTGAAGTGCCTAATGGTATTCATGATATGAAGTAAGATGAGTGCAATTCCATTTTCCTTCAGAAATAGTTTTGAGCTTCTACTGTGTGTACAATAGTCTTTTAAATGCCGGGGAGGGGAACAGAGATGAATCCGACCCGGATCCTCTTATTAGCAAGATTGTTGTCTAGGAGAACAGAGACAGGCACACTAACCGTACCGTAAGGTGGAAAGCAGCGTCCAGTAAAGAGTAAAGGAGAGCCCCTCTCCATTGTGAAAGGCACATTAATGACAGCTGCTGGAGGAGATCATGTTTGAGCAGCCTCTTGAAGGATGTGTAACAACAGATGTTCCAACTTCCCAGGTTCAAAACTGACCGCCTAATCTGCACCCCCCTGCCCCGCCCCCGTCCTTACATCACTTGGTGGTGACTCTGTCCTCCCTGTAGCTCCGGCTGTAAACCTGGAATGACCCATGCCTTCTCTTTATCTCTTACACCCTGTTTTCAATCCATCAGCAAGTTATATCTGCTGTATCTTGAAAATATGTCCTATTGAGGCTTAGATGGAATAATCATCTTGTCCAAATTATGTGTCAGTGATGAAGCCATAATTTGATTCCAAACTCTCTTCCTCCAGCCCTCATCCTCGGTACCGCTCCCCAAGGTGTCAGGGATGCGGAAAACTTATTTCGTGTGTGGAGGCTGATCCTATATGAAGAGGAGTACCGGGAAATTAGACTCAGGAAGTAGATTTGGTTCAGACCATGGAATAGTTTCGGTTCAAGGTTGAAGAGTCTGAATTATGTTTCCTAAACCATAGAGATGTTTAATAATTTGGGTAGGAAGATGAAGCTATCTAGACTCCACTTCAGAAAGTTCCGTCTGACCAGACAGTGTGCAATGGCTTGGAGAGAAGCATCTTGAAGTGGAAGCTACTCCAGTGGTCGGAGTGAGGAACACTGAGACTCAATGAGCTTTGGGGCATGAAACTCAGCAACGGAATTGGACATTTCAGAGGTTAATTAAACACAAATTGGGTATCTATTGGCTTTGGAGCAAGAAAGGAAGACTCAAAGAAAATGATTTTTTCCACTTTCTTTGACACTTAATTTACATAAAATAAATGCACTAAGATTGAAATTTTGAACTCGTGTGTATGAGAAGATAGTCATGTCATTGACAGAACTTTATTTTGGAAGGAGAATGAGAAGTTCGATTGATTTTGAGTTGCTTGTGGGTCATCTTCCAGAAATTATCCAGCCAGGCAGATAGAGACACATGAATGAAGAGGTTGTGGCTTGAGTTACAGATTTAGTAATAAGTCACGTAACTTTAATATCAGCATTATTTTGGACCAAATAATCTGAAAGTCCTCCTTCAATAAACAGCTAGATGATCTTGACAATATATATTACATAAAAATTCTTTTAATTGGAGAGATGGGCTCACCAAACAATAAGTTCCAGAAATCATGAATGGAGTAGGAGTTAGATCTAAGACCCTGAGCATAAAACTAGGATCCTCAAATGGCTATAGCAAGATTAAAAGGTTTCAGTTTTTAAAAATGTACCCAGAAAGGAGGGAGGCCACCACAGAACTTGTGTGTCTTGTTTTCAGTTCTGCATGGAAAATAATCTTGTCTAAGATGCTCTCTATAACCACAGTAATGCCCTCATACTACTTGTGGGTTGAAATATATGTTGTCTGTATGGTCCAGTAGCCCACAGGGCAAAATAATTATTTAAAAAGTGATCCCAGGCTGTAATATTCCTGAAGCATCTAGTAAAATTAAACACAAAATAGCTGTAGTTATATATCTTCATCTGTGGTTACACAAGATCCCCTAGGATAAAGTCCAGCTGAAGAGGTGCTTATACACAACGAAAGACCCCAATATGGGCAATAGCTGTGGGTTCAGTGTGATATTGATAGAAGTAACAGAACAATAGAAGAAAGAAACAGAATGGAGAGCCCAGAGTTAAACACACACATGCAAAATTTCAGAAACAGCATTATAAAATCAGTGGAGAAAAGGATATAAATTCACTAATTATCATGGAAATTGGTTATTATATTTTAAAAATCTAGATTATGTCCGTACCTTCCATTTTACGACAAAATCAATTAAAACAGTAAAAAGCTTTAGAAGGTAATTAAACAACATATTTCTGATTTTATGATAAAAATTGTTCTTTTAAATATCTACAAAGCATAAACTGTAAGTGAAAAGATTGATAAAATTGACAATATTAAAATTAAAACTCTCTACAATGAAATGGCTTAAAAAGTTGAAAAGACTAGAAGAAGATATTTGCAAATGCATAGAATCCACAGTGAATTGGCATCCAGAATATACAATGAAATTGAACAATTCAGCAAAAAGTACACACAAACCAATTAAAAATTAAGCAAACTATGTAATATAGGAAGTTTTAAAAAGGAAAACCTAAATGGCCAATAAAATACGAGAGGGTGTTCAACCTTTTGATTTAAGGCAGATTGAAGTAACGGTGAGATGTTATTTGACACCCCACCCCATGACAAGACCAGCCTGGGGTACAAATGGGGCAGGAAGAACACCCTGTACACTACTGGTGAGAACAATTAATTTTTACGTCACTTTGGAGAATAATTCAGCAAAAATAGTCATACTGAATGTACTTCCACTTGTCATCCACAATGTCCCTCTGTAGCAGAGGGAACAGACTAAAAAAAAAATATGGAAGTATAAAATTGAAAGTAGGGAATATGTAACCAAGGGAATAGTCTGAAAAAAAAAAAAAGGCAAAATATTATCTGTGTCTTTAAAACATCTCCCACTGCTTTATGAGAACTAAAACCTGCATGCCTGCCTTAGGCCAGTGGTTGGGAGGGGCAGGGTAATTATTTTTTTGTTCTTTGTGCTATTGGAGATAGTTCAGCCATCCAGGCACGTGCCCGCCCCCCAGGTGGGCCCAGTGGACGGAGATCACAGGCTTTGTCTTTGGCAGAGACCGGATGATTAGAATGGTTAACCACAATAGCCAAGAGCTGAGGGCCCTCCCTTTAAAAGCTCTGTATTTCTGCTGCTGTTCAGGAAATTTGGATTTTGAGATGAGAAGGGCTACCACGTTTCCTCCTTTGCCAGCAAAGTAATAAGCTCTTTCCTTCGCCTCAAACCACTTGTTCTCATTCTTCTAATGTGGCCTTGAGGACAAGTGCTGAGCTTTCGGGAACAGATCTTTTGGTAACACCTCCTGGGTACGTACCCCAGACTGCAGAACCAAGAAAGACTCCTGTGCATACAGTAGATGACGCAGGGAAGCAACAGGGCTCAGAGAGATAGGAGAAGGCAGCAGATCTGGATCCTGGCAGAGCCTCTATGTGAAGGAGAGAGAAGGAGCTCCTTGGAAAACACGAGAAGACCTCGGAATACAGGTCAGTGCGTCAAAGACAGGACGCCAAGACAGAGGCTTGGCCAGCTGTATCCGATACCACTAAGTTTAAGGAGGATGACATCTTCAACGGGGCAGCTGGATTTATTTATTGGGAAATCAGTAAGGAAAATCTTTAAAAAACTTTAAAGAGAGAGATGGAGGTGGCATTACCTCGGATATTAGCCCAGATGTATGGAGAAGGCACGGGAGCCTGGAGTGGTCATTTGAATACGGTGCTAGGCTTGAGAGATGTGGATGGATTATTCAGTAAAATTGGTCATGAGAGGAAGGAAGGATGAAGATAAATGATTCATTTGTAGATACGTCAGGATCCAGGGCAAGATTGTTTTGTTTTCTGGAGACTTGGGACTCGAGATGTTGTAGAGAAGTGAGAGAAAAAAGATATACCGTAGGGACAGAAGAAAGTGATAGAATGGGTCTCATACATGCAAGATTCATTTCTACTGCAGGGAAAGCTAAGCGAGGTGTTTTATAGAATTTCCATTGGAATTTGCATACGTTGGAAAGTAAGGAACCTTTGAGGGAACACTAAAATGTATTGAAGTGCTTGATAATTATGATTTGAGGACCAGATTTCATTTGGAAATTATATTATTTTTAATTACACTCATTTGAAGATGTTTTCCTTTGTCTTCTTCTGGATTTTTGTTTGTTTTTAGTCAGGCAAGGAAATAGTTTCATTGTAAGATCTTAGGACTTGATGGGTGGAATCCTTTCTGTCATTTCTTCATAAATTTTTGGCAAGAGGTCAGATTTACCTTGTGGAATGCATTATACGAAACTATGGTATTCAGAAAAGGATTTTGTTTATTTGTTTTAAAAATCCCTTTTCTCTCTCACTACTGGGAAAAAGTCAGGGAGAAAATTCTAATTGCATTTTCTTTCCAGGACATTTTTTAAAAATACAAATACACCCTGGTGGTCTTTCTTCTGGCTCGCACAGAGCTGGTTTACTCAGCCTCAGCCTGGCTTCCTGCGTCTCAGCTGCTTCCTGCACCTGGCCCAACCTGCACAGCCCAGACGGTGCTGTGGGGCCATCTTGCCCAGCCGTGGCTGGCCACGTGGCACATCTGCTGGCTCTCAACTTAGTACTCAGAACATAAAGGAGCTAATAGCCCCAGAGAGCTACACTTCAAGGCCTGTTTCTAAAAAATCCTGTTGCTTCAGGCTGGAACACAGAAGCCTGGAAGAAAACCTCTTCCCGTAGCCCCCAGGGGCACATGGAGGCATGGGGGTGGGGACACTCCTCTGCTTTCTGCTTTCTGTGTTACCCTCACTTACTGAGGCTCCTCTCTCCGGGTGCAGTCTGGAGACTAATTCTTTGCACTCTTTCCTCTTTTCCTCTCTATCTTCTCAGCGTGTCCTAGACTGTAAATAAGTATCAGGTATCTTTTTTTTTTTTCTTGTCTTATGTCACTTTTTACTACTAGTAGAAGAACAAGTCTGATCTTCCTAACTGAAAAGAGGACCCCCAATGGCAGGAGAAAATGGTTTTGATGTGAGTCCCCCAGGCTTGGGTTCTTGATCTACTGACATTTGGTTCCTGAGCTCATTATCTTGCTGCAAACTCTTATTTTACTGTAAAAAGTCGAAGAGCTAAAAAGAAAAGAAATTGTATAGATTGTTAATTCTACCCCCTAAATCCATTCTTCTTATCTTGTTTTGATAATAGCGTTTCTACCTGGGTACAGATCTCCAAGAGCTCCTTGCAGCAGCTCACTGTGGCCATAAGGCTAAGTCATGGCCCACAGAGTATGCAGAAAGTGAGGTGTGAGACTTCCAGGTGGCACCCTGAAAAGGATGAGACGTGGCTGTCCCTGCCTCTTCTCCCATTCTGCTCCCCGAAACACGGATGTGGTGTAGGCTAACTTTGGATGTGGCCGAGCTCAACGTCTGTGTCCAGAGCCGCAGGACAGCGGAGAGAGCTGCTTTTGCAGCCTGGCAACACCGCCATCCCATCGCATCATCAGAGAAGAATAAACTCCCGTCTTATTTAAGCTACTGCCACTTGCAGTTTCTGTGACAGCAGCCAGACATATATCCTAACAAATATACATGTTGATAACTTTCAAACATTATCCCAACTAAATTAAGACGGAGCAATAATATTGAACTTTACAAAAGTTCTCAGGATGCAGGCTGTGCTGAATAAATGATTTGCGAACCAGATGAAGCAAATATGTGGGAAAGCATTCTTAAAACATTAAAGCGCTTAAAAAATTAATGGTACATGCTCATTTAAATCAGTAACCTGGAAGCTAGACTTACCAGAAAACCGTTTTTGTCACATTATTTCTACTAAGCATGAATTTGAATGCTTACACTTATACATTGCTAATTTTGGTTGATTAAATGATGAAGAATCTATCTGTTGGGCAATCAACCCATCAACCCCAAAAGGGACATGAGAAATGGCGGGAGCTTTTGTGAGCGTGACCCCCTGGGAAAGGTTGCCTTTGGTCGTTAAGAACAAGGCAATACAACAGCAGCAGCTGTGCCGTAGATGTTTATACAAACAAAGGAACTTCAAATTGCTTCAGTGAGAGGCTCAGAATAAAATGTTGCTGTCTTCTGTTTATTAATCTATAAAGGGTTAGGCATAAAGTAGGGCTGGTTTTTTATTTGTAAAATTATACCTACGTTTTTGAGGCCACAGTCACAAAAGCTGTGCTGTGTTCCAAAGGGCTCTCACCTTCACTCCTAGAACGTTAACTAGGTGCAAGGTATTGTTGGAAATCCCTGGGGGCTACTTGTTCAAGAGGATTTGCTGTCATTTGAAGCTTAGATGTTGACCAAGCTTCCAGAGGCTTCCCCATGAAAGTACCATTTCCCAGCGGCCCGGGAGAAAGGATTCTGGCAGGGCTGGGGTCTGTCCCCCACATACCTGAAGCTGTGAGAGCCCGGCATCCCCAAAGACAGAGGGGCTCCTCACCTTGGCCTTGCAGGGCTCCCCCTCCTGCTGCTCTCCCAGCACTTTGCGACCCTCTCAGGTAGCAGCTACGCCACCGGCCTGAAGTCCACGGGAAGAAGCCCAGAGGGCACCGTGTGCGCTGGACCATGGATTCCCGTGGTCTGGATGCAGTGCCACCCTCTTGCCTTGCTTGGCATCCCCGAGTCACCCATGGCCTCTCCTCTTGCTCAGCTTTCTCACCACCCCTCAGCCTCAGGGCGCTCTTTCCACTCCTCAGCCCGCCAGGTGCTTTCCAGCTCCGTCCCTTCCCGCGCACCTGCTCCTGTGCACGACCTGGACCTGGACCTGTCCCCGGACCTGTCCCCCTCAGGTTTCCGCAGGTCCCACCCCAGGCTTCCCAAGGGCAGCGCTTCCTGCTCCCTGGCGTCATCATCTCTACAGCACCTTATGCTTTCATCTAGCATTTTAATTGCAATCACTTTAATGATTATTGCCTTAATTTCTTTGTCTCCACTAGACGAGACGTTCCACAAAATGTAGAGACCCCACTTTATGTATTTGGCTACTGTGTCTCTCTGTTGGTTAGTAGTGAGGTGGCGTATTTTTGAGTGAATGAGTGTGTGCATGTCTTTTAGAGTCCACCGAAAAACCTTAGGATTTCTTTGTGTGTGCGTGTGTGTGTGTGTGTGTGTGTGTCTATGATGTGCTAGGCACTGAAATTTCAAGTTGAGTAAAATAGTCCCTATCTTCAAAGACCACATGTTCTTGTAGTTTTCAGCTTTATTTTGAAGGCAGCTGAACTTTTGGGTGTAGAACTCATGGGTTGCGAGGCCTTGTTAGCGGTCTGGTGTGGGGTGGGGACTGTCTCACCGGGCAGAGGCAGAGATGGCAGCGATGGGAGGGAAGTCTCGGGTGTCTAAGGAAAGGCAACGTGTGGTAACTGGCGTGGACTTGGAGTGGAAATTAAATGAGAAGAGGCAAGGCCAGAGGGCGAATAAGGAAGAAAATAACCAAGGAGGTCGGGATTCAGGAAAGGAAACAGGGTCAGGGAAAGAGGGAGGAAGAGCAATGGGAAACGTCAGCATGGTGGAAACAGAAAAGCGCGGCGTTTCAGGCGGGCACCGCGGGCAGCAGGAGGAATGGATTCACGCGGTTTTATTTGCCTCTGTAGCCCGTCAGGGCCCCGGTGGGACTGGGAGTCAGGCCAGGAGGCTGAAGAGAGAAAAGCGGGAACAGCCAGAGTGACCGCACCGGGGTGCCACTGTGCCAGGAATGGGAGGGAAATGGCATCTGCTGACACCGTGGGGCCTTCCAGTGCCCGGACCTGCGGGTCTGAGATTCCGTGGCAGCTGCCATGTTTCTTTGGGGTGGTTGCCTTCGGGCGTGACTGGAGAGGTAAATAGAAGACGCGGTGGAGCGAGCCCGTCAGAACCTTCCCAGGATGGGAGGAGACCTACCCACGTGCCAAGAGGGGGCGGGGGGAACCAGCACAGGAAGTGGCAGGAGCTCAGCATCTCGAGACATAAGGTTTTAAGTGAACCCCGCATAATCCAGTGGGAGAGGACAGAAATAGGCAGGTTGTGAGAATTTTAAAGATCCTCACAGATTGCCGCTGTCCTAACGTCTTTGTGATAAAGAGGTATTATATTCATGAGGGAGGTGAGTGAGGGGAAAGATGGATTTAAAGATGATTTAGGGCTTCTATGAACAAATCGTATTTCTTATTCACCAAAGCTTGAAATGACTCTCAATCTCTAATAACTCCTTTCGTGCCATATATTCCAAGACACCTTTCAAAACTGTAAGACTGCAACTCAGTTACACACATATAAGTTAAACATTTTGAAAAGAAGTTTGAATTTAAATGATGAAAATCGACATTTTCATCTTGCAAAAGAAAATGAATTGCAGATCTCCTAAATAAATACTTACAAACAAAATGCAAATGTCTTTGAATCTGGAAGCTCCCTCTGAATGACACGGGGGCTTTGCCAAGGGTAGACTTTGAAGCATTCAGTAAAGCTTTCAAAGAAAAGAGTGTCTTTGAAAGCTAAGAAACATGTAGCACTAAATATTTTAGTTGTGATTTATGAACAGTGTTAAGAAATGTGCCTTTTCTTTAATAAAAAAAAAAGTCCTGACACTGGGTAAAATGATGAGGATTTATGTGCTAAAAGGCTTTGCATGGCAGCTTCTGAGTCATAGATTCATAAATATTTCCCTTTTTTAAATTTAAAAGTCAAAATAAATTAGGAAAAAAAGCACCAAATTAAAAGGTACCCAGTCAAATAGAGAAGATGAACTTGGGAGTTTTCCTTTGGATTTTGCCTGACCTCACAGTCTTTGAACACTGAACCACCTGCCTCAACAAAGGTAGGCAGGAATGACCTTCTGCAAGTCTCTCTCTCTCTTTCTCCACACACATCTGCCATGCACCCAAAGAGAACACATCCACATTTCAAAGATTTACCAAGTTTCCTTTCAACCATGCTTCTCTGGACGCTGACCATTTTCCATTTAGGTTATCACTATTTTTAAAAAATAATATCCAATGTGCTCATGGCATTTTATGCATGCGAAAACTTAATTTAACACTGTCACGTAATGGGCCTGTTATGCATGAGAAGAGTTAAGAAATAGTACTTAGGAGCTGCTTGAAGAAGGGATAAAAAATGAGGCAAAAGGCGGAATGATGGCCACAGTGCTTTGGGCAGCATGCTGGCGCCCAGTTGCCTGGATACTTTTGTGCTCGGTGATTTAATTCAGCCCAGATGCTGTGAGTTCTTCTCTCCTTTCTGCCTCTGTGGTGACGGGTGTTGCTGGGGATGGGCAGGGGCTGGGAGAGTGAATGAGACAGAAGAAGAGTTGGCCACACAAACACAAAGCCGGGGACTGTGGTGCCGGTTATGCTGGGGGAGCAGAGCGGGAAGTTACTCAAGCTCCACAAAGCAGCTCTCGTTCCCATGGAAACCAGTGTTTAGCGCTGAATGCTTAGCTTGCCTCTGCCTAGCCCCCTTCCTCTGTCTTTTTAAATCTCTGTTGGAGATGCATTGTCTTCTTGTTATTTTTGTTTTAATAAAAATAAAGACCGCAGAGAAGAAAAAGCTCCCCACCCCACGGGCATCCTGTGAACAGGCTGATGACATATATTGGGGGCGGGTTTCGAATCTGGCTGGATCTCCCCAGATCTGAGATCTGGTGTCTTTTCTTCAAGCCATGTTCTGACAGGCCACCAAAAGCTGTGCCAGGCAGAGATTGGCAGCCTAATTTGAATACCAATGCTGCTGTGGACGGCCTTCCAGTGACAAGGGGAGGCTGAGAGGGCAGGAAGGATGGATGGCTGCAGACTGAATAGTGGTTTCTGGGGAGAGAGAGGGAGTTCTCCCACAGTTATGAGCTTCCTCCCTTCTCTTACTCCCATGCCCCTTCTCTGCTGGGTTACTGGCAAGTCTACTTTCTATTCTTCAAGGATTAATGCCTCAGTGCAAGGGGAAAATTGGCAATTAAAAAAAAAAAAAAAACCCAAAGCCTGAGATTTCTGTCGCTTTATGATTTTCCAGTTAGATTTCATTAGAATGCTGCTGCCGAGAGAAGTTTAGGGCTTTTGTTGTTGTGTTGTCAAAGGGTTTAAAACTATGAACAGGATGTTTTTATCTTTAGGAGAAAAAAGACTGGCAACCTTTTATGCTAATGGAGCTTAGCTAACAGCTATAAACAAGGAGAATTTCCAAAAGGAAAGTGAGTTACTGTATTAGCCTCCAACAAAATAATCTGCTTATGAAAAATAAGATATTCGGTTCCTATCAGAACTGCTGAATATAAGTTATTCAGTAGTTTTTCCATGGCTGAAATTTTTAAAACTCAGAGACTATTTGCACTTATCGAAATTCCTTTTGCAACCCCTCCAATAAAATGTTTTAAGTATAAAAGATTGTAGGTTTTCATCTTTGCATTTTGAGATATCTTGTTGGAATGATTTCTCAGCTTCTGAGATTCTAATGAAACGCCCCAGCAGATTGAAGTGCCCATTCGTCTGGGGTGTAAGCTCAGGAGGAGTCTTCCTCCCACCCCGGTGTTGCTAGCAGGCTGCGGCCGAGGTGGTTTGGGCAGGGGAGGGCCCTGCACGGGTTCCCTCCCGTGGCCACACACGCCCATGTATTGCTCAGGGTGCTCGCCTGCTGCTGCGTGTGTGACTTGGGTGGCATGATGCCAGCGACACCAGACAGGCAGGGGTATTGTCCCAGTCTGAGGGCAGATATAAATTGTCATCTTCAGTGAATATTTATTAGGTGTTTGGGAGTGTAGGGCGTCCGGCCAGGAGCAATCAGGGAGAGACCAGGAAACACAGATGAAGCAGCTTCATTCTGGGGGTACGAGGTCTCTTCCTGCTAGTCATCACTAGCATGTCAATTTCATTTCTTTGTAGGTGCGGGAAATGTAGCCCCTAATTTCTGTACCATTATTCTAACAAGGTTGGCAAAAGTCCTAGGCCTTTGTTACAGAGGAAAAGCTCGTTTCTTTATAGAATATGTTTTAGTTTTATTTATTCAAAGGGGTGTTTATTTTAAAAAAAAAAAAAAAAAAAAACCTTTTCGTCATCGCACATTAAACCCTGTGCACTATTGTCTCGGAAAACTCCGGGAGGGTTTCTTGTTCAGAGCTAAGCAGAAAAGTATTTACCATAAGAACTAATGAAATAGTACAGGCGGAGTTTTGATTTCTAAGCTAGTCACAAATAGTGACTTTACCGAGTTTTGAAAATGTATGTGAAGAAGAGGTTAAAGCTAGAAGAAAACCTCTAGTTGTTCGAGGAAATCTTTCACTGTGGCCATCACTAATGTAACCTCGTCTAGATGCCTGGGAGTTTTCTCTTTGCCTAGCCTGTGAAATTAATGGTTTAACAGAGAGGGAAAATTCAACCTCCCCATGTAAATCTTTAGCCTAATTAATAGACACACTGGGACACTATATCAGCTCTCATTTACGTTTAAGCAGCACGTTCATTAAAAGTCCTCCTCTGTGCTTGAAAGCAGCCTCTTTGGAGCCTCGGCAGGGCCTCAAGCCTGAGTTACTAGGTGAGTTGAAACCAGTCGGGCCGGTCTTGCCCAGCCCCAGTTATCAGACGGACCAGAACACTAGGTAAGACTAAGTAAGGAGAAGCAGTTAGGAGAGGCCCTGGCCTCACTGAAGAGGTGTCGGGAGGAAACAGCTCGTGGAGGTACAATTTCCATCTTCCCATCCATGGACTGTGGATAGGACGTCTGGCCCTAATTGCCTCTCTCCGTAAATTCACTCTCCGTCCGTAGGTTTTACCCTGGAAGCCTTCTAGGGAAGAAGCCAGTGCTTACTGTCCTGCAGACATTTACTTTCTTCAGTACAAGGGCCTGATGCACGGAGTTCGATACCGTTTGATAAGCGAAAGAAAGAATGAAGACCTTTAGCGATTCCCACTTTCGGCTTTTCCGGCGGAGCAGCAGTGAGAATAGGCTCTTCCTTTATTTCCGTGTTTCCTTATTTGGATTTCTAAGGCTTGCCAGGTGGTCGTGCTTCCTCTGTGTTCGGGCCGGGTGCAGCCAGTCGCCCCCGCAAGCGCGGGAAGGGGGCTGGGGCGGCTTCGTGGCAGGGGCGGCTTCGTGGCAGGGGGCAGGGCCCTGCTCCAGCTGTTGCTTAGCATCTCAGCTTGCTGAGGCCTTGGGACTGTGCGGACGCTTGGATCAATTTTAGCCTTATTTCCAGCTGCTGCTCAGCGGCGGCAGCTTTCCCAGGGGCTTTGCTAATGAATGCAATTTTACAGCAGCGAAAGAAGCTGCAGGAGAACCGAAAGTTCTAGAGGAAAAACAGCACTTTCTTTATTCCCAGAGTTGAATTGTTAAAGTCGCAACCGTTTTCTCCAGCAGACACACGTTCACCGGGTCCTGACTTAGTGAACCCTAGTTTTTTCGCAGGGAGATTTTGAATTACCCGCTCATGCAGGTATTTGCTTACGTTGGAGAGCTCCAAATCCTCCTTTAGAGATTCTTTTCGGCAGTAACATCACACACGCTTCCTCTGTGCAGGATCCAGTTCAGAGGTACATGTGGCGCTTTTAAACGGTGTCGGGTTACACTAATGAGAAACTAAGAAATATTGCTGGAGCCTTGAAAAATAGGACTCCATGATTCCGGTGGTGTTGGGAATGAGAACCCTGTAGGCCCAGGTCTTTTTCGTCTCTCATATTTTGCTCTTGTTCCCTCCCTTCAATCTTAAAAACCCCTCCATCTGATTCAAAGACTGCCTTTCCGTGGAGGCACTAAGATGGTGTGGTTTAAGTACAGACAGAGGTGGGACCTCTTCCCCTGGTATTTCTGCCGCCTCGATTAACCAGACTTCAATGAAGGTGGATAAGCGGTTGGTCTGTTATGCGGGAAATAGATACTCACGCGGGTGAAGTTAGAAACTGTTAGTGGAAGTTTCCACTGGCAAACAGGACGTGTAAAACGAGCAGCGCTAACGCACCACAAATCTTCTTAATTCCAGTTGCCGTGTCTGCCGCAGCCAGCAGGTCCTCTAAATCACGCCTCTCCCGTACCAGCTCCTGGCATCGTTGACAACCTCACCACCTACCCCTAAATTTCTAAAATGACTGTGACACACCCTCCTTCTCCCCCGTGGGCTTCTGTGCTCCTGCCAGGGCTGGGTTGGAGGCTGCTGTGTGTGCCTTTCAGTGAACCAGAGCAGCGCTAGGGCCGTGAATCGCTGATCGTTTACTGATGCGTGCGCTCCTGAGTTTATGTGCGAAGCTCTGATTAATCCCCCGAAAAGATAAATAAGATAGGTTCAGGCTTGCCAAGTGCTCACAGGCTACTAAGGCTCGTGGAAGGGTAATTGGCGTTAATGTAATAATTGCTGTAATAGGTATATATGCTCAGAGTGCCATGGAATCACAGAAAAGTTAGGTGTTGCGTTTGTTGTTGGGAAAACTTTGAAAAATGATGACGTGTCTTTTACTTTAAAACTAAAGCATTATGACTTTTGTGGGCTCTGGAGAGTAATGTCTTTGTGAGTTACTTCTTCCATAAAGGGAATATATAATAATTATCGCATTAACTGCCATGTGGGTTGTATTTCACTCACGCTGGTTTGGGGCCCGGGCCCGTGAAGCAAACATAACTCACACATCTCTTAACCTTTACCCTCATGGACTATTTCTCAAGTTCCATATAACTCATGCACTGAAAACAATACAAAATAATAAATTTTTCATTAAATTAGCAGGAAGCATTTTGTTTTTGAAGTATTTATTCTATATTTATAATAAAACACTGTAGCCCTAGGGAAAAGTTTTTTCCTAGTGTGGCAGTCAATGTGTTAAATTTTATAACTGTTGGCATAGAGATAAATGTATTAATATCATTTATTAAAATACTTTGTTCACCCCAAAATTAATTTTTTTTTCTTCTGACTTTAATAGAAATTTAAATATTTCACAGGCCCCTGAAAGAAAGAGAAGAATAAAGTTGCAGAAAGAAAATAAGGAAAGAAATCCTGGAGAAAAGAAAACAAGTGTGAGATGAGTAGAGATCACGAAAGAAATGATAAAATAAGTTCACCAAAAAATAAAATCTAAATATGAAAATGGAGGGAAATAAAAAAGAAAGCAGAAAAGGGAGAGAAGGCAGAAAATGTTTGTCGAGAACAACAAAATGTGAAACTACTTCAGAAGCTCGTCCCTGGAGTACTTACTGCTCCCAGAGGAGGGAGGGGAAGAGGGAGGTTTTGTCCTTTTTTCCACTGCTCTGTAGCAAAGGCCACGCCTGCAGCAGGGGCAGGTGGGACTGGCCACCTTAGGAAAGGTGAGTCTGGGGTGGGCTGGGCCCCAGGTGAGCTTGCCAGGTGAAGGCAGGTATCCTATAACCGAGCCTGCCTCAAGAGGCCAGTTTTGTGTATAGACAGAAAAAACTAGTTGTTTTTCTACGAATGGAGTTCTAATTAAAAAATCAGAAAACTAAAAAAAAATATTAAAAAGCATTATACTTACTATGTATCATTTACACCTTTGCATTTACCTGCATCTCATCAGGTTTTCGCATTTTGGACTTTATTACATTTATTTCATTGTTTCTATTACCTATCATGGAAAGAGCTTTCCATAAGTACAACAGGTTTTCATGTACTTATTTATTTCAATATGCTCAATAGTCCTATGAGAGAGATACCACTCTTCTCACTATATAAGTTAGGGGCCAGGCTCAGAGTTTGTGGCGCAAAGTAATATAGTTACATAATTTTAGAGAAGGGCCTTAATGCTGTGTGTGTGTGTGTGTGTGTGGTGTTCACACCTGTGTATGTGTGTTAAGTTGATACTGTCTTTCTGCTTACCATTAAACTTAAAAGAGAACTGATTTCACATTGATTAAGGTATTCTCACACACTTTCCCTCGTTTTTTCTCATATGCTTACTTATGCATTCTGAAATCTGCCTAACATTTTCATCCTTCTCTTTAATGAAAGCACCACACTCATCATCCATCATGGGTTTGACCCAGCTGACATCTTAAATGCAGAACCATGAGTAAGCTATTATTCCTCTGATGCTTAGGCATAAAATTTGGCCTACCAAATGTTTATGTTTATAAAGTTTTTTTCTAACACAGCTTGGAATTTTCGTGTGTCTGTTGATGACATGCAAATTGTTTCCCTTAGCATGCGGAAAATCGGAATGTAATTTAGGAAACA
The DNA here is from genome assembly GCA_008750895.1 of Mirza zaza. NCBI lineage: Eukaryota > Metazoa > Chordata > Mammalia > Primates > Cheirogaleidae > Mirza > Mirza zaza. The sequence goes on from VSMD01131758.1 coordinate 98,190, forward strand.
TTTCTTAGAAACATCCAAATGTACTGAAGGTTGTCACATTCAATACATAACTTGGCAAGTTTTGTTTATTTTTTTTTCCCCCTTTAACGTAAAATGTTCAAGGAATCTAGCACTGGGGAAAGATCCTTAGGCCTTGAGGCTAAGGTAGAGTTTTACAAAGGAGTTTAGCCGGTGATGGGTTTAAAGCAGTACCTATTGGCCTCACTCTGATTCATGCCCAAAGAGAGAACCATAGACAGCTGCCATGTGCTTGATTCAAATTAGTGAGACATTATAGCGAGAACAGGAACAGGTTTTTGTTGACTCACCGCCCCTACAGGAAAGCAGTCAATTCAAACCATACCCTGGCCACGATTAGTGGCCAGTCCCAGGGGCAGTGTTGTTTCAACCCTATTCTTCCTGAGTCTAGCTTGACCGGGCCACAGGATGGATGGCTCAATGGACTGAGATTAACATGGGGATTCAGTAAATCTTGGCTCCTAGCTGTGGCTCTGTTGTTAATTCACCAAGGAAGGCTGGTAAATTAGTCTAGCTTTTATGTGCTAACGTTTTCTCATGTAAAAAATGAGCACAGGAACAATGCCTATGCTATGAATATTACAAAGAAAAGTTTTGCTAATGCAAGTCTGGTTGATGTATTATCCTGCGTACAGAAAGGAAGTTCAGAAAGGAAGAGTGTTTAGAACTCTTTGAAAAATATGTAACATCTCTGGGTCTGTCCTTTGGCAGACATGGCTCCCAGCTCCCTGAGAGATTCTAAGGGTTATTATGCATGTCCTTTGTTTAAGTCTGCAAAATGTAAAAACACTAACCTTAAACAATTACGCATGTAAACCTGTAAAACTCCATGTACTCAATTAACAAGAGCTGACTGGTTACTTACCGTGTGCGAGCTGTTGGGTTCCAAAAGAAATGAGAAATTGCCCGTATCCTCAAGAGACTCCAGTTTTACTGGAATCGGACACGTACTAACTATAATACAAACATATTCTGAGCTTTAGAACAGTATGATGCCTCTAAACTCTGTGTCTATCCTTTCTGTATAAGTAGAGATGGAATTAATTCTGCCAGAGACAGTGGATTGAGGAGATGACATGTAGAAGTGACTCATGGAAGATGGAAGGTGCTTTATACAGAAGGTGGAAGAGAGTTTTCCAAGGAGATGCAACCAATCCGGCACAAGGGTGGGAGCCCAAGGCGTGGCCACGGAACCGCTGGGACTTCTGCGTGAGTGGAGCACAGGGAGCCTGGAACAGCAGATGGGCCAGCTGGTAAGATACCTTTGCGGTGGTATTAACACCTGTAGATAGATTGAAGGCTGGAGCCCTCTTAGGTGCTTACGTAGGAGGGTGGCACCATCAGAGTTGCTGTTTTGGCAGAATGGACAGGGACTGGAAAGGAATAGCGTTGGGGGGGGGGGCTGGTTTGGAGGCTGCTGTATCCATGACACATGATCACCGTGGCAACGTCAGAAAACATTGTATATGGGACCCAATTGACTTTAGGAGATCCAGACCCAGGTAGTCTAGCCACATACTCCATCGAATCTATGTCTTTCCTTTCACTAGCGCATAAAACCAAAGCCATGGTCCTCTACCGTTTCTGTAATTCCCCAAAACACTGGGTTGAGAGAATAATATCTAGGGATTATTCTGAGGTCACACATGTTTACCTTAACCCTAGAATTCATGCATATCTTTCTGCCTTTGCTGATCGACCTGCTGTGACCTAGGTTACACGTCTCACCAAAGCTTTAATCTTGGTTGAGTCAACCCGCGCTAACCTTCACGGTGGCTGTGCAGTGCCCGTCCTGACTGCCCGGCTACCCCTCAGTCCCCAGCACCCGCCCTCCACACACAGGCGGGTGCGTGCTCTCGTTGGTTACCTTTTGCATTCTGTTTTCCATTTGTTTGAATTTTTAAGATTTTTGTGGTCATTTTGTCGTACTCAACAACTACAACAAGTTACCGTCAGCCATTATTTGACAATATATATATATATATTTTTAACCTTCAGAACTGTGTTTTTAAAAATTGCATTTATATAAAACTGTCAGGCATTCAGAAATGTTGAATAAAAAGGAAGCTGCTACGGCCAGCTGTCAGCTTATTTTTCAACACCTCTTGTCAGTGATATTTCCTTTGTTAACACTTGTTCATCTCATAATGAGCCTTTAAAGATGTACTATTTGTCTTATGCACTTAAGACAGACGAGAGAAACCCATGTGGGCAAAGCTCCTTGTGTTGGGTTTATTATTGTCAGTGTAGACACTGAGGGGAACAGGGCCATCAGAGAGCATTTCCACACGAGCTGACCCTGAGCACTGCACACACAGACGTCCTTCCTTCCTCTGAACAGAAGCAACATGGCACTCACTTGTCTGTTGGTGTTTGCTTTTGGTTTTTTATTTTTTTTTGATAATGTTTTTGCAAAATGTTGGAAAGTTCTTCAGGCTAGTATAGTTTGATACCCTTGTACCACACTTCATTTGTGACAGTTAGTTGCCTGGAAAGACATTTGTATTTTTACTATCATTTCAAATTTTACTTAAAACAAATAATGAATAAAACAATAGTGTTTCCCAAATACACGCGTCTCATTATCTAATTTTAATGTTCCCCTTTCCTCTTTAAGTACCTATCTGGTTAAGTTCCTGATTCGTTTCTTTCATTTCCTTTGGAAACAGTCTTCATATATAATTATTTTTTACTAATCCCTTACTTAGTGCTTGGTTTGTTGCATTCTTTATTTTGTGCTTTTATAGAGTTCATTTCTCCCTTTTGGTGACTAATTTCTCACTTTCTTGTAGCTATTGAGTGTAGCACATTGATTATGCAAAATCTTTTGGGCTCTTATCACGTTTGTATTTTATTCGAAGTGACATTGTTAAAATTCACAAAATTGGTCTATATCTTTACCTTACCGTCAAATTGAAAAAATGATATATCACTTTGGCATGCTCAGAACGTTTGCAACCCGAGAGTTTTTTTTCCAAGCGCAAAATGTGTTCAATAGTACAGGGCAGCCTCAGAGGCACAAAGATAAAAAATAACTGAATTATTTCCACTCACCCCTCTGTTTGAAGTAATGAAATAAAGAGAAACAACATGAACAGTAAAATGGTGAATTGGAATTTGAACTATTTTTAGCTTTACTCATCTAAGATGCTTTTATTTGGAGGTGTTTTTTTTAATAATTTTTCATGTCATTGGTGACCTTTGATTAAAACTTAAAAAATAATAGTGTATTATCAAAATCTTACTGGCCCAAACCAATGGTTTGATATCGTGCTTTAGAGCCATGATAAATGTCTTTTTTAACAGCACGTCTTTCTTTACCCTCACATTAAATATTCAGTAGGCCACACGTTTAATCCTATAAAATCCGTAAGAAATTTAAATGCTTTGAAGTTCATATGGCCGTGTAAGAGCTTTATAACTTTTGGTCATAAGAAGAAATTTCATTTTTACTTGGAGTAAGAGATGAGAGGATACGCAGGGAGATTCCGTGGACCAAAGCGTGGTTTGGGGGACACTGGACAGGGGCCGGAACAGGCCTTGCCATCCGGCCCGACCCTCGCTCAGCCCTGCGTGCCTCCCATTCCTTTTCCGTGTAAACGCTCTCATTCGGAGACCACAATGCAGTGAGAACAAACTGGGGAAAGGGAGAGGTGAAGTCACAAATCAAGCAACTCGGCAGGTAGGGTGGAAGAAGGGACAAAAAAATTTGAGTTGAAAACGTACCGAGTAGACATCAGCCAGATTATGCCCAATAATGTGCAGCTGCTCTTTTTCATGCTCCTAAAGAACGCCGGCTGGAAAATCCTTGTAGAAATGATTGAACGAGCGTGTGCAGTTTGCCACAGAAAAATCATTTTTAAGAGAGTTGAAACTACTTTTTAAACATAAGATCGTTTTGCTTAGGGAGTTTAACCACTGTCAAAATGCCTTCTAGATACGTGTTCTGAACCACTGCTAGTACGTGACAAAGAGAAGCAATTGCAATGTGGGGCCAAAGCATTGTTTTTTGTGTTTTAACGGAGCGTCCTGGACTCGGAGTCTGGGAGCCTGCTTGCCAGGGTGGACCTGCCTCCACTCACCTGCCCTGGGCCCCAGGAGTCTCCGTGTTAGGCCGGGGGTCGTGCAAAGACCCTCGCTGTTTGCGTGTATTTCTCCCCAAGGCTGCGTCCAGTGACTGTGTGTCCGCGTGGCTTGCAGCTGGCCGTGGCGGCAGCATTTACACCACGGAAATTGGCAAATCCTGCACATGGGGGCTTTCTTCCCAGTCGTTAAGTATTTGCCAGCAAACCTTCTGTTTCTGGCTGGTATTTGGGGCACTTTCAATCTGAAAATCCCGCGCTGGTTCTGATTCTATGGAACGATTGTTTGGTCTTGGCTCTTACTTCCCGTTAACTCTGTGACACACACTCCAGAGAATCTCGTTTGGTGTCCAGGCCCTGCAGGCTGGGTTTGGTCAGCTGTGGGACTGGGGCGAGGCAGGTGTTCTCCGAGAGTGGGCCCGTTGCTGGCCTCTCCCCTCCCTCGGGGTGCTGCTGTTCCACCCAGATCCTGACTGTTAGCTGCTGGAAACAGCCCCACGGGGCCCTCAGAGCCAGCCTGAGCGAGTGTGGCCAGAGGAGGGAGG